>CM051268.1:29668540-29786040 GCA_027921565.1 Artemia sinica
TATATATATATATATATATATATATATATATATATATATATATATATATATATATATATATATATATATATATACATATATATATATATATATATATATAATATATATATATATATATATATATATATATATATATATATATATATATATATATATATATATATACTACCATATAATACTAAAATATATAGGTACTACCACATAAATATATAGTACTGGAAGCCGCCGAGCCCCGGTACGCGGCAGGCTTCTATATATATAGATTCTCACTGTCACTTGTTTTCTAAACGCAGACAATTTGAGCCTTTTGTTGATGTCATGACATCTAAATGGACCTTAAATTAGAAGTGGTGCCTTTGTATATTTACATTTTTTTTTTATTTGACCTTTAACTTTTGCCTCGGCTTGTCTTTTGTCATTATGAAAAACATATCGCCAAACCTTTGTTTCTTTCAATTGTTCAGGCACAAAAACTTGTTTTTATTCCAACGATTTACCTAGTCAAGGTTTTTGATTTTACAAGGTATGGAAGGCATTGATGACCACCTTTGTTTCTTTTAATTGTTCAGGTGGTGGGACAAAAACTTCTTCTTTTGCCTTGGCTTGTCTTTTGTCATTATGAAAGACATATCACCGAACCTTTGTTTCTTTTAATTGTTCAGGTGGGGAACAAAAACTCATTCTTTTGCCTATGCTTGTCTTTTGTCATTATGAAGGATATATCGCCGAACCTTTGTTTGTTTTAAATGCTCAGGTGGTGGGACAAAAGATTCTTTTTCTTCCAACGATTTATCCAGTCTTTATTATTGATTTTCAAAGGTACGGTAGGTATTGATGACCTTATCCATGTCGAAATCCAAAACTCAATCATTATCACTGTAATTGTCAATTTTTTTGCTTCGTTACACCTCGGCTTATCTTTCGTCATTATGAAATACATATCACCGAACCTTTGTTTTTTAACAAAGATATGGTAAGCATTGATGACCTTATCCATGTCAAAATCCCAAACCCAATCATCATCGCTATCATTTTCAATTTGACACGTTTTGATTCTCGCTGTCCAGGTCGAGTTTCATTGACTCGCTGCTGTTCATTTTCATTTTTGGTTGACTCACTTGTTCCTTGTCGTATGTCTTCTAACTGCGTGTGTCTTTGCTCTTCATTTTCGTTTTTAACACGCTCTAATTGTCGTTTTCTCATATATTCTAACCGCCTGTGTCTTTGCTCTTCATTTTCATTTTTGACATGTTAGTTCAGGTGTTGGTTCCAAAGAGTCATCATTTATAGTAACTGCAACTGCAAATTTTCGTTTTTTGGGCCTTCCAGCAGATATTATATTACATAAATAACTGTTGCGTTGGAAACTCAACAATCTTATTAATGCTATGCATGACATCATACAAGAAAATACTTAATGATGCAATTATAAGATGTCATAAGATATGATTATATGATGTACTAACATAGTACATGACGTCATTTGCAAAAACTAAAATTCAGACACTTGAAGATTTTTCTTAGACTTCTGACCTACCTAGATCATTTTTTTATGTGAAAGTATCCTGAGATACCACTTTTCCCGAAAAAATATGGATCCATTTTCGAGAAACAGAATAAATATATACATACACAATTATCACTCACATATAAGGATAATATATATATATATATATATATATATATATATATATATATATATATATATATATATATATATATATATATATATATATATATATATATATATATACATATATATATATATATATGTATATATATATATATATATATATATACATATATATATATATATATATATATATATATATATATATATATATATATAATATATATATATATATATATATATATATATATATATATATATATATTATATATATATATATATATATATATATATATATATATATATTATATATATATATATATATATATATATATATATATATATATATATATTATATATATATATATATATATATATATATATATATATATATATATATATATATATATATATATATATATATATATATATATATATATATATATATATATATATATATATATAATATATATATATATATATATATATATATAATATATATATATATATATATATATATATATATATATATATATATATATATATATATATATATATATACGTATATATATATATACTACCAGAATCCCGACGGCTTCGCCGCCAGGCCCCGGCGCTTGCCACGCGGCAGGCTTCTATATACGGATTCTCATTGTAGCTTGTCTTCTAACCGCAGACAATTCGAGCCTTTTCTTGATGACATGACCTCACCACAGGTTCGATAAAACAACCCTATAAAAAATGCAAATTCTTTCTTAAATTCCTGACCTATTTAGATAATTTTTTGTGGCCAGTCATCGCTGTTCGTTGTTTTCCAACCGTTGATTTCGTTTTCCATTTTTGTCATCTTTACGCCGGAAAGTTTTTTCCATGCCTTTTGCTTTAGCAGTTTAGATTCTTACATCATCTCATTTAATTTCTTAATGCCTTATAGATAACATATACGTCTTTTCAAGTTTCCAACCACATATCACTGTTCAAAACTTCGTTTACAATTCAATGTGATTCTCGCTGTCGTTTGTTCCATGCCTTTTTCTTTAGCTATTGTAATATTCACTTTCACGAGTTTTCTATTCACATTTATCAGTGCTTCATTTTCATCAATAAACCCCTTAAACATTTTAAATGACCTTAAGTTAGAATTAGCGACTTTATAAAATTATGTTTTTTTTTGTTATTGGAGCTTTAACTTTTGCCGTGGCTTGTCTTTTGTCATTAGGAAAAACATAACGCCGAACCTTTGTTTTTTAACAGAGGCTGATGGAGTATCAGGTTTTTGGCTAACGTCCTTATAAACTACAATGTCATTATATGTAGCTATTTCATTGCTTGGAGCTTTTATAAAATGTTGAACGTCGACTTTTGCCCTGGCTTATGTTTTGTCACTGTGAAATACTTATCGCCAAAACTTAATTTTTTAACAAAGGCATGGTAAGCATTGATGACCTTATCCATTTCAAAATCTCGAACCCAATTATCATAACCATCATTTTCAATTTTGGCACGTTTTGACTCCGCTGTCGCTAATCTTCTAACCCTATTTTTGTTTCTTCTTCATTTTGAATTTTCATTACTTCAGACGATTTGCCAATACCCTGTACTTTAGCTGACCTCATTGGTCTAGTTTTACATGACGTTCAAGGTTGTCGATTCGTTAAATGTTCAGGTGGTGGGACAAAAAGTTCTTTATCTTCAAACAAATTATCATTTATAACACATGTAAATTTTCGTTTTTTGGGTCTTGTCTCATTTGATAGTTCAGATTGTTGATTTTCACCCGTTGTGAATTTATTTTGTTCAAGGTGCTCACTTGGTCTTATCACGTTTGATAATTTAGGTGGTTGCCAAGAATCATCATTTTAATTCGCATCGCTGTTATTTCCAATTTTTACACGTTTTGATTCTCGCTGTCGCTTATCTTCAAACCCTCTCTTAGACACACATAACTATTTATATGACTACTAAGCATGGCAATTTTAGCAATTCGCAAATGAGCCGTGAATGGCACCAGAAGTAATTAAAAGATCGTAATTGGAGACACCAATAAAATAAGTGACTATGCAAACCAGATAACTAATCCTAGAGCTAACAAAATGAACTTATACCTGAGCCAGTTGGGTGGATCCTTCCACAAGCTGCTCCAAGCTTTTGATTCTTTTTCATCAAGTCAACAAGCAAACGCACAGCTTCAGGTTGAAAATCTACGTCACCATCAAGGGCAAGGAGATATGTATTCTCAGCAATTATTTCTTTTCTGTTTACGTCAATTGGCTGGTCCATTAGCTTATAGCCAAGTAAGTAGTACATATACATACACTATTAAAAACAGTTAAATTAAAGAATCATGGAGTCAATTTGGGTTATTTTAGACTACATTTATATAAGACACAGAACAAACAAATGTTTTATTTAGCCAATGTTTTACATAGTCTCCAATGAAATATTGACATAAATACACAATTAATAAATAGATTTGTAGTTTATGTCTACTATCGACCCTGTTTCTTTCTTCTTTTTTAAAACTCTGAACGAAAAAGCGTATAATTAATGAAAGTGATTGAAGCTTTTCAACATAAATTTCCATTCATTTTTAGCGGTAATTATCCTTTTCTTGACAAGGAACATAAATTAAAAATAATTACAAGTCAATTGGAAATAGCTCGCAGTTCTTACATTAATCTTTCACTCAAGTTAAAAAAAAAAAAGAAAGAAAAAAACTATTCTGCTTACATAAAACTCACGGAAAAGAAAATATTCCTCTTGAATTTCAAAAGATGTTTTTCAGCCAAAAATCCATACCCAAAACCTCAGATCTACCCCTTTTGTGAGTCAAATTTAGGCGTCAAATTACCAAAGCTTATCGAAGCGTTAAGCTTTGTCTTAATTGAGAATGTTTGCGAGAATTCCTTCATTCCCCTCCTAAAACAGCAAACTTCATCTAGTAGGCAGGTACCCACTAGTGAAAACGGAAAAGGGTTAGCGGACATCCTCTTTTCCAATAACATGTTCTCCTGTCCTACCTCTTTTTACAAAAAGTTCGTATTTGTCCTCCATTGTGTTTAGCAAGTACAAAATGCTTACACAACCATGAATCCCAAACAAAACACTGAATAGTAGCAAAAATAGTATATTTTTAAATAAGATTCATAATATTTTGATCATTACAACAGGGCTTTTTTGTTTAAGAATGTTTAGAATAATATCTATAGAGAGTGGAGTTACACTCTATAAAAGTCCCGTAACTTGATACTGAACTAAATTGGCAGAATGTATTTTAAGTGTTATCTTGAACAATGCTTTTGTCAACTTTATTTCTGCTCATATTTTTGTAAAGATAAGGGAGTTTTAAAAGGTGTCAAAGGTGTTTTATTGAAGTTACTTGTTGTGGATTTACCTTGATAGCTGTCAAACCTTCAAGGCACTTAGATCTGTTCATGCTTTGTTAAAGGTATTTAAAAATGAAAGAAATGCCATCTACACTTAGCAAACCTGAAAATTGGAATATTTATGTGCGGAGTTGATATTTCAAAAGCGTTTGATAGTATGTTGCATAACCACGCTTTTTTTTTATCATTGTTGCGTAGTGGAGTGAATCCATTTATAAGCCAGTGTTTGACGGGTTGGTATGGTAATTCATCTGTGAGAATTTTTTCGGAAGGGCAACTTTCAGACCGAATTTCTTTACGTCGTGGAGTAAAACGAGGGTCAGTTCTTAGCCCCGTCGTATTTAATAACGCAATTAGAACAGCCATACGGTATCTACCCCCGTATGTGATTGACGGTATCGAAATTAGCCACTTGTCGTATGCTGATGATATTTTGTTATTTTCGGACAATTTAATATCAATACAGAATGCAATTAATATATAGCATTCACATCTACGGGAGATAGGATTAGAGATTGAACCTACTAAAACAGAATTCCTAGTGACAGGCAATAACAGTGATTTACAGCATTACTCAATTAGGATGGGATCACTTAATATCTTTAATAATGATTCTATTAATTACCTTGACTTGCCTTTTGGCCCAACCATCAAAGCTCCGCGGGAGTTGGTGTTATCGTCTGTACTCGGAAAACTTAGGAAAACTTATGGCCTGCTAGTCAGGCTGAAAGGTCGTTTTGATAAACAAACACTGGCTATAATTTATAGTTCAGTGTTTGCACCTCATGTATTTTTCATTGTTCCATTTTCGAAGTTTTTAAGTAAAAGTGATAAAAAGCGTATCCGCGTGTACTTTTTCCGGTTTTGTAAATATTTTCTTGGAATTCCACTGTGGTTCAAATATAGGCATATTATTCGAAAATTCGGAATATTTGATATGACTGTTATAATGGATCAACAATACGACCGATTTCTTAGACGATCTAGAGAAAATAGAATAAATTTTCCCCTTAATTGCCTCGTTTAATGGAAAAATAGTTTTGTCGCCATTGCTTTAATAAAACAGCTATTTATGCATTATGTATTATGAGTGTTTATGCGTTATGTTTTATGAGTGTTTTTAGTGTTATGCACTAATGAGCTATCATAAGCTACTTATTATATATTCATGAGTTATTGAGTATTATGAGCTACTTGTTGTCATCCTTTTCGTTAGAAGTGTAATTTTGTATTTTTCAGTTTTCTTTTTCATTTATTTCCTATACTCCTCTGTGTACATCATGTATGTATAAAGGGCATAAATAAATTATTATTATTATTATTATTAGAAACGCAAAAGATATCAAATGTCTTTCTTTTCTTTGAACAGATGTCCTCCTTTGAAATATTTTCAGAGGATTGCCCTGAGGCAGAAGTAATAAGCAAAAGATGCAATTTATCAAGAAACCCCAGCAATAAAAGGGAGTACACAAAAAAACGGAATTTTTCTTGTTTGGTTCAACGGAGTTTCACTAAAGGGATAGCTTAGGCTCTCGATCGAGAGGAATAGTTAAACGATAAGAACCTCTTTGACTTGTTTTGATCAAGACATGGCCTGGGTGTTCAACCTTCGCAACCATCAACCAAGTGTCACTCCTCGACAAAACGAAAGAAAGAGAAATGACCTCTTTTGAAGCTATTTGGCATTTGAGTTTGATCAAATTGCAAGGAAAAAGAAAGATTTACAACAAATGGTGAACGGGAATATGATGAGTAGTTACAGTAGGTAGGGACTGCAAGAATTGATTCAAACATCTACAATTGGAAAAAAAGATAGCTGTATGCTTATATCTATGCCTGGATAATTTTTCAATTTAAGGTTTCAA
This sequence comes from Artemia sinica, assembly GCA_027921565.1. Lineage (NCBI taxonomy): Eukaryota > Metazoa > Arthropoda > Branchiopoda > Anostraca > Artemiidae > Artemia > Artemia sinica. The sequence continues at coordinate 29,675,422 of CM051268.1, forward strand.
TTATTTGTCAAAGTTAAAGCAGCTGTAGAAAAATATTGGAGATCAATCATTGAGCTGTATAGCAAAAGAAATGCTATAATTTTTAATACTGGAGATATTGGAGACAAAAATATTGGAGATCAATCATTTGCTGTATAGCAAAAGAAATGCTATAATTTTTAATGTTGGAGATATTGGATATCAAAATAATGGAGATCAATCATTTGCTATACAGCAAAACAAATGCTATAATTTTTAATATTGGAGATATTGGAGATCAAAATATTGGAAATCAATCATTTGCTGTATAGCAAAAGAAATGCTACAATTTTTAATATTGGAGATATTATAATGGAGATCAAAATAATGGAGATCAATCATTTGCTGTATAGCAAGAGAAATGCTAAAATTTTTAATATTGGAGATATTGGAGATAAAAATAATGGAGATCAATCATTTGCTGTATAGGAAAAGAAATGCTATAATTTTTATATTGGAGATATTGGAGATCAATATAATGGAGATCAATCATTTGCTGTATAGCAAAAGAAATGCTATAATTTTTAATGTTGGAGATATTGGAGATCAAAATAATGGAGATCAATCATTTGCTGTATAGCAAAAGAAATGCTATAATTTTTAATATTGGAGATATTGGAGATCAAAATAATTGAGATCAATCATTTGCTGTATAGCAAAAGAAATGCTATAATTTTCAATATTGGAGATATTAGAGATCAAACTAATGGAGATCAATCATTTGCTGTATATCAAAACAAATGCTATAATTTTTAATGTTGGAGATATTGGAGATCAAAATAATGGAGATCAATCATTTGCTGTATAGCAAAAGAAATACTATAGTTTTTAATATTGGAGATACTGGAGATCAAAATAATGGAGATCAATCATTTGCTGTATAGCAAAAGAAATGCTATAATTTTTAATATTGGAGATATTGGAGATCAAAATAATGGAGATCAATCATTTGCTGTATAGCAAAAGAAATGCTATAATTTTTAATACTGGAGATATTAGAGATCAAAATAATGGAGATCAATCATTTGCTGTATATAAAAAGAAATGCTATAATTTTTAATGCTGGAGATAATGGAGATCAAAATAATGGAGATCAATCATTTGCTGTATAGCAAAAGAAATACTAGTTTTTAATATTGGAGATATTGAAGATCAATCATTTGCTGTATAGCAAAAGAAATGCTATAATTTTTAATAATGGAGATATTGGAGATCAAAATAATGGAGATCAATCATTTGCTGTATAGCAAAAGAAATGCTATAATTTTCAATATTGGAGATATTAGAGATCAAAATAATGGAGATCAATCATTTGCTGTATAGCAAAAGAAATGCTATAATTTTTAATATTGAAGATATTGGAGATCAAAATATTGGAGGTCAATCATTTGCTGTATAGCAAAAGAAATGCTAGAATTTTTAGCACTGGAGATCAAAATAACGAAGATCCATCATTTGCTGTATAGCAAAAGAAATGCTATAATTTTTAATATTGGAGATATTAGAGATCAAAATAATGGAGATCAATCATTTACTGTATAGCAAAAGAAATGCTATAATTTTTAGTATTGGAGATCAATCATTTACTGTATAGCAAAAGAAATACTATAGTTTTTAATATTGGAGATATTGGAGATCAAAATAATGGAGATCAATCATTTGCTGTATAGCAAAAGAAATGCTATAATCTTTAATATTGGAGATATTGGAGATCAAAATATTGGAGATCAATCATATGCTGTATAGCAAAAGAAATGCTATAATTTTTAATATTGGAGATATTGAAGATCAAAATAATGGAGATCAGTCATTTGCTGTATAGCAAAACAAATGCTATAATTTTTAATATTGGAGATATTGGAGATCAAAATATTGGAGATCGATCATTTGCTGTATAGCAAAAGAAATGCTGTAATAATTAATATTGGAGATCAAAATAATGGAGATCAATCATTTGCTGTATAGCAAGAGAAATGCTAAAATTTTTAATATTGGAGATATTGGAGATCAAAATAATGGAGATCAATCATTGGCTGTATAGAAAAAGAAATGCTATAATTTTTAATATTGGAGATCAAAATAATGGAGATCAATCATTTGCTGTATAGCAAGAGAAATGCTAAAATTTTTAATATTGGAGATATTGGAGATAAAAATAATGGAGATCAATCATTTGCTGTATAGGAAAAGAAATTCTATAATTTTTTATATTGGAGATATTGGAGATCAATATGATGGAGATCAATCATTTGCTGTATAACAAAAGAAATGCTATAATTTTTAATATTGGAGATATTGGTGACCAAAAAATTGGAGGTCAATCATTTGCTGTATAGCAAAAGAAATGCTATAATTTTTAGCATAGGAGATCAAAATAATGAAGATCCATCATTTGCTGCATAGCAAAAGAAATGCTATAATTTTTAATATTGGAGATATTAGAGATCAAAATAATGGAGATCAATCATTTACTGTATAGCAAAAGAAATGCTATAATTTTTAGTATTGGAGATATTTAGCATAGGAGATCAAAATATTGGAGATCAATCATTTGCTGTATAGCAAAAGAAATGCTATAATTTTTAATATTGGAGATATTGGAGATCAAAATAATGGAGATCAATCATTTGCTGTATAGCAAAAGAAATACTATAGTTTTTAATATTGGAGATATTGGAGATCAAAATAATGGAGATCAATCATTCGCTGTATAGCGAAAGAAATGCTATAGAAGCTTATTAGCTACAAGGAAGGTAAGCCTACCTGACTCCAGCGTTTTTTGTGTCGAATTTTGTCTTTATCTTTCAAATGAATGATGATTTTGGTTTTTCCAGGTAGTGTATAAATTAGACGACCACCATATGGAGTAGGGACCTTTTTCGGAGCTCTAATTCTCATATGAACACCATGCACGTGTGTTGCAGCATCATCAACAGTATTTATGAAATCTTTGACGTAACTGTTCACAACATGCTCCTTGGTTTCCGGATCTAAGTCGACAGCAGCAAAGGCGTCATCAAAAAATATATGGGCTGCAATACAAAACCATAATTACAATAATTAGCTTAATTAAAATTGAAAATAGAGAAAATTTAAGGAATCCTAAAATTAGGCTATTTACTATGCTTCCTATCAGATAAAGCCACCGTGCGTGGCATAACTGTCCTAACTTATATTTAAAAAAAGCTTAAATTTTCCAAGCATTTGCATTGTAAATTATCATCTGGGGAGGTTTCACTTCGGTTGTCTTATTTTAACATAGCTTTAATTAAATTTGCTAAAACTGCCAAACAGATCGTAGTAACAAACTGTAAGTAAGGAGTGACACGGGTCAACAGTAACGGAAATTCTTAAAAAACTGAATTTTGATATTAATAGATACACAAAAGAATTGACTTATTATGTGATTCCAAATATATAAACTTCCTTTTATATATTTTCAAAAAAAAAGAAAAAAAGCCTAAAAGTCAAGGGATCTTAATGAAAATCACGTCATCAAATTCAGCGTATCCGAGAACCCTATTGTAGAAGTTTCAAGCTCCCACCTGTAAAAATGTAGAATTTTTTTTTTTTTTTTTTTTTTTTTTTTTTTTTTTTTTTTTTTTTTTTTTTTTTTTTTTTTTTGCCAGAAGAAAGATCATGGATGAGTGTTTATTTGTTTTTTTGCTTGTTTGTTTGTTTTCCCCAGGGTTGATCGCATCGAACCTATGGTCTTAGATTACCGGTAAAGGGCTTATTTGAACGGAATTTAAAAATTCTAGTGCCCTTTTTAAGTAACTAAGAAATTGGAGGGCAACTAGACCCCCTTCCACCCCCTTTTTTTCCTCAAAGTCGTCCGATCAGAATTTTAAGATAGGCATTTTGTTTAGCACTGTTGAAAGGACCAATAACTATGCCTTTGGAGATAACAAGACCACCCACAGCCCCTGTGGAAAGGTCTTTAAGTTGTAAAATTTGCCAACTGTTTACGTATAGTATTTATTATTGGGAATAATGCACACATTCTTCGGGTACAGGGAGGGGGGAGGGGTAAATTTTCTGCTGGGGCATTTTCTACGGCGAAAATTTTCCATGGAGATGGAAGTTTTGGGGGTGAACTTTACCAGGGAAATTTACACTGGGGGAATTTGCCAGAAGTCTATACGAATTTATTTTTATTAGTCTTTCTCTTGGTTGACTCAATTTTACATGTGGAGATGTTAAGAGGAATTATGTGGGGGAAATTTTTACCGGGTTGGGTTTTTCTGGAGTATCCTTCCGTAGGAAAGGGGACTTTTCACGGGGATGTTTGCGAGAAAACTTTTCCACAGAAGAGATTTTCAGAATGATTTTAAAAATAATCTTTTCAAATGAAATTCTTTTCCAAATGAAAGTGCACTAAAAAAAAATTTTCACCTGGAAACGTCTACAAAAAATGTTTCGGGGGGATTTTCAGCTAGAAAAGAATTGTCTGGGAGGAACTTTCCTCGCGGGGAGGGGGGGGGGGATTTTACGTGGGAATGACTCTCCTTGGAGGGATTGTCCGTGGAGAGAAGGAATTTACAATGGAGGGGGAGCCGGATTTCCCGGCATTATTTAAAAACGATCAGAAATTAAATAAAAAACAATTTTTTTCCAACTGAAAGTAAGGAGCAACATCAAAACCTAAAACGAACAGAAACTATTAATTATATGAGGGGGCTGCTCCCTTCTCAATACCTCACTCTTTACGCTAAAGTTTGACTTTTTGTCCCGATTTTTTAAGAACGACCCCTGAAAAACAAGGGCCGTTTAATTGGAACAATAAACTTTCTTTTTTTAAAGTTCAGAAAAACTTTAGCGTAAAGAGCAAGGTATTGAGAAAAGAGCAGCCCCCTCATATAATTGATAATTTATATAAAAAGCAACAAAAATAAAGGATATAAAATTTATATAAATCAACTTGCAGAATCCTATGTGCAATTGTCTAGACATGTAGTCTGCAAACAAACAATCGATGTCGAGCAAGATCTTCCGTATCTTTGTGGTATACTGAATTAGCTAATTTCTAATATTTTCGAATTTTACAGAAGATTGTCACTAAAAAGCCATCATTGTTTCATAACAAATTAGATTACAGTCTTTTTAGAAATATGCTACAAATCAGAAATTTGAAGGACTCTAGCACCACGTTACTGCTTCACTATAATTGATGCAAAGGACCATCGAACTATTATCGAATAATGAATGCCTAAATACCATATCTTTTGTATGCGAAGTGAATATGTGCTACACCCGAATATCTGCAATTACTAGACCCCATTTTACACTACTTTCAAATAGGATCTTTTCCGAAAAGGTCCCATTGGTCTTTTCTTCACAAAAAATGTTCAATAATTTTCTTTTTGACTACCCCTCATGGGAAATCTAACTCAGAATACAGGAAGTATTCTTTATTATGCTTGTTGTCTACAGACTTGGCTATTTTTATCTCGACTGTTAATAATGTATCTCGACTCCGTTAAGATTTAGAGTCTTGTCATACAAGGTTTTCGGTAGCAGCACGTAATTTATTCGGAGCTTGTCTGCCACGTTAAGGGTAAAATGTACTATTTTGTTTTCAAGTATTTCTAGTTTAATAAAAATTAATGTTAACTTATATCCAGACAAAAACAAAACATAATCTTCCTGAGAAATTAGCCAAGATTACTATCACATAAAAAATATCTAAAAAGAATGATAAAATTCTAAGAGTTTTAGATACACCTCAAATTAGCCAACAAAATTTTAGAGACATCGTCTACGGCATCACTCTACATACCCCGGAACCAAAGTATGAACTAATTTATTTGAGAAGAAAGCCTTATACTTAGACCAAAGATAAATGGCTAGAAGCAAGGGGACGCACATTATTTTCTTTAAGAGGACAAACCTGCAAAATTTTTAGGAAGGGGGGAGAGGGCACATGTTTGAATTTTTGCCAGAAAAGTGCGCCATTTTTCCGAAAAGTTACAAAAACTTCGCATTTTTTGTGATGTAAAGTGGGGGGGGGGGGTCAAGTGCTTGCATGAAGCTCTTTGAAGAGACCCAGGGATAGCAAGCTCACTTGGATATGTTAAAAGTTTACTTCTGTGCGGAAACTAAACCTAGAGAACTTCAAAAAATCTTCAGCACGAAACTTTAAGCTCGATACATTAGCAACGAAAAAATTTTCTACCTAAAATGTGTTCTGGCCCATTTAACTTCATTGTCTGCAAGATTAAATTGGGGTAGAGAAAGAAAATTGAAATTTTCTAGTCATATACTACAGCTCAATTAAGAGTATGGCATGGTATTTTGCCATAAAAAAATGTATTACTTAGTAGAGACTATATTTTGTAACTTAACAAACTCACAGGTTTAGTTCTAGAATAGACCCGTGACAGACCAAAACGAATAACTAGATGAAAAGATAAAATAATTACTTTCATATTCATAATAGTCAGGGTCAACGATGCTGAGGTACTTTTGAGCAATGCGCCTAACGGACTGATCTTCATCCATTCGAAAGACTGACTTCAAATATTCTTTCATTTCATCTATAGTTTCGTGCCAAAGAGTAGCGCACGCGTAGATTCTACTGATTGTATCTACTCCAATCACGTTTTGTGCTGACGAATTTGAGCTATCAGTTATAGTCGATGCGCTGTCATCGTAATCGTGGACAAATTTACCTATCTCATTTTCTCCATCAAGATGTAAGTCCTGAAACAAAGTTGTCTTATTCAGAGTGAGAGCAATGGTAAAAAAGTCAAAGCACTGACTAAGAACGTCTGTTCTTTTAAAATTTTGGCCATATAGCGGAATTTTATAATCTATTCCCACCCCAGTAAGGAGGCTGAAATAGTTGTAGAGGGAGTTTTGACTGGTCCAACTTATTCATGTCAGCGAAGCCAAAGGTCACAATGCTATCTCACAATGAATAGTCAATAGTTGGCAAAGTTCCAACTATGAGGGGAAGTGGACTTCTTCTAGGAGGTAGGGGGGGGGGGTAACAATAAAGAAAGCATGTTTAGGCCACAGTTTTTCTATTTTTCTGGCTGTTGAGCCCTTCAGAACTTTTGGAGGTGAGGCCCCCCTCCAATCTTACAAGACAAAGAAAGAATAAGAACAGTGTATTTTATCAATAATAAAAAAATATACGTTTTTGGAAAGCGCAATAAATGAAGAGATACCTATATATAATTTTCGCTCGATACAGTTTGATACGATCACCCCTGGGAAAAAGAAAACAATCAACAAACAAATAAAAATACTTCCGTGATCTTCCCACTCAGAGGAAATACAAAATTTCACAGGCTATTAAACCAAATTTGAGATTTAGGCTCCCAAATTGGTTTGGATGAATAAATACAGCAGGTTAACATGCTGTGAATATTAAGATAAATTATACTCCCGAAAAAACTTAAAAAAATACTAAATAAAAGATAAAACTCAATGAGCTTACCAGTATGACACTAGAGTCGAAACAGAAAATGTGCTAATAATCAAACCAGTCATAATAAAAAACGGTAAGTATATAACAACTCTTGTCAGTGCTAATAGAAAATCTAAGAAATGGAAGTTTGTCAAAAGCATACATATCGAAAGAATCCACGTTTTTTACGGATTCTATGTTTGCATTCACTTAGTTTAAGGGTGTTTTTCGAAGGTTATTAGCATAAGAATATTAAGTAACTTCAGAAGGAGGGAAGAGGAGAATACCCCCCCCCAAAAAAAAAGTTCAGTCTTAATAAAATTTAAAGCAATTGGACATACTTGAGAGACCAGAAGCAGAGGTTTCAAACCCGTGTCAACAAAAATATAAAACTTAATTCGATTCCCCGTGATCAATAAAGCGTTGGATAAAATAAAGCTGCTGTTAGAATCAAAATTCGTTTCCCTACCTTCTATTCTGAAGAAAAAATAAACTTTCAACTGTTAAAACCCACAAAATGGACAAATACCTATTTAGGACTTGCAACAGATTAGGCAGGAACGGGAGCATAAAACTGACTTCTAATCTTTAAGGATCTCTTGAACCTTAGTAGTGAAAGTTATTGTGGTAGTAACAGTAAAGTCTTTGTCTAATAATCTATAATTGAAGGAAGACTACACTTTGCAATTATTTTTCGATCAAACTCAATCAAAGTCACTAAGACATTTCATTTAAAACTTTATCAAACTTACATTAACTCTAACTACAATGCCATCGTCACGTCTTCTGTTCATACCCAAGCTTTGATCGATGAAGATACCTGAATAATAGGGGTTTAAGAAAAGCTTCTCGGTGGATGCCAAACGCTCGCATTTTGGTGACCATATGTGGATGTTTACCCAGACTTGTGAAAGAAACCAAACAAACCACAAGAAGCCAAACTATAAAGAACATAAGATTTACCTTTATAAAGTGGAGTAACATAAAATAAAAACTACAAAATTTAGCCTGCAGTCGGGCACTCATCCATCGACATTTTTAAGCTTTTTTATGTAATTTCTTATAGGTCCCACTATATAATTAAACTATTTTCAGCACTTTTACCGAAACTGTAATCTTCTTCGTAATAAAATCACGCGTACAGGTGCGCATGTCCCTGTCCACAATAAAACTTACAGTGAGTCCCAAACCCCGCTCCTGCGCGCCTAAAAAAATAATACTTTTTGTTTTTTTTCCTATGCTGCAAATTTTGTTAATTGCAAAATTAGTTAGAATGTAACTCTGGTTTTTCCTAAAAATGCGCACCGCAGGCTAAATTGACGAATATGAAAACTGTATTTTGAAAAAAATCAGTATGATTTTCGCCATGGCCAAAAAGGATGGTTTTCGCTTGTCCTTGGGCCAGGATTTACTCTGTGAGAGCTGAAGTTTAGTTTTATGGTTGGTAAAACTACCAGAAGTTGTTCCACCAAGCCATGTTTCTGCTTTCAAGTAGGAAGCTCCCTTGAAACATGCAAGATAGACTGAACAGCTTCAAATTTAAGTTAGAGTAAAATTTAAAAATGCTTAAGATAAGCGAAGGTTCCCTCGTCCCATAGCAAAAATCATTTTTTGAAATAATAAGCAGAAACATTTACCGATAATGAAAGGGACATTTTCTCATGGGTCCGAAAGTGCTTCCATCTTCTTTTACAAGCGATTTAAGTTTGTGGTTCCATTTTCGGTGCTAGTTACTGGGGTAGAGGAACTGTATTTTTTGTTCGTCTTCTTTTTGTCCTCTGATTGCTAAGGACGCCGAATGTTTCATTTTGCTATTTTCTTATTAACTAATGGTATGAGAAAGCTGGTCCATGACATGATAATTATCTTTTAACTAAAAGAGGTACAATTTTCTACTTAACAATGGTAAGCAATGCTTAAAACACCGAAAAATGTAAATTACATCGTTTTCTTTGTAAAAACAATTCGATCATGAGATATTAAAATTTTCATGAAAGGAAAAATTTCGAGAGGCTAGCAACTTCTTTTCCATGGTTAGCGCCGAACAAATGATCGTTCAGTAAAAAACTGAGCTAAAGCCTCATTAGTTACAAAAACGAGTTCAAGAAAAATGTGATTCCGTGATCCCTTGATCATCACCTCCCTTCCGCCCCTCCCGTCACAGTTTTTACATAAAGATAGTCACGTTGCAGCTTTTAGAAACAGGATCATGGAAGTAAATTCAACTTGTATGATTGAAGGCCAAACTGGGTCAATGACACTAGCAGCAATCCCCAACACTCCTACCAACCTATTTGCAGTAAGACAGGCATGTTATATGTTGTTCTAAGCGGAACCAAGCAAAAACTTTCAACTTATATAATTGGATGCCCAAAACGACCCATGGCCCCCTAATATCCCAGTCTTGCGATTTTTGGCTTGTCTGTAAGGTAGGCATTTTTCACCCTGTTCAAATCGGAATTAGATAACGATTTTCAGCTTGAATGAATAGAAAGCCCTAAAGGTTAAGAAGCTCTCCAAGGCACTCCAATGCCGTCTATCACTTCCCTAAGCCAACTCTTAGCACAAAGAAAGGCATGTTGCATATGAACCATACAGAACTTTTGAGGCTACTCTGTTCGAGTACAAAAATAGTGCCGAGTATGCCCAGCAACACTCCCTCCCTCCAAACCCTCATCAGATTTCTAGTGGAAAGCTATATGTGTTGTACATCTTTTAACCAGACTACATAAAGATTTTAAAACCAGTATGACCGTAAGAAACATGTGGGGCCGTGGATGCTGCAAAACTTTTATCTGCATTTTACCACCAGATTTTCGTAGGAAGTTAGACATGTTGCCATTTGTTTAAAGTGGAATCAATTAATGATTTTCAATCTACATTATTAAAGGGATCAAGGGGGCACAGTACCCCTCAAAGAGCCCCCTTTCCCTCTCCCCACCTGGTTTTTAGATGAAAAGTAAATATCTAGCATCTTGTTTTTAGGTAAGTAATTTTCAGGCAATGTGACTGAGCGTTTAGATTTTCAGAAGCATCCACCAATAAGCCACCTACCTTCCACTCTAAAGTACCCACATTCACTTGAAATTTAGTGGGAGGGTAACTACAGCCAAGCAGACATTAGTAAGAACCGTTAGGCTTCCATTATTGTCTTCAGGAAAATACCCACGAGATGATTATGAATAATTCTGTAAGATAATAGATGTAGTTCTATAGTTACTAGTAAAGTGTTTGTGTGATAATCGGTCGATGAATAACATAAAATGAAATTGGTTTCACCCTCAGACACACGGAAAACAAAAGTTGTTATGTTTCTAGGTAAGATACCGTAAAGGTTTATGGTAAGATACCGTAAACTTTTTTATGGTAATTTGATTTTAATTTAAGAAAGAGGCTGGTTGCTTTCACATACTTCTTTTTTGCCAAAACGAAGTATCATACGAGTTTATTGCTATAATGGGACAACTACTTCCAGTAATCTAGATGAAAGATTCCTTTTCTAACTAAATACTATAATAAAAATTTCCTACTTCATTATATCCATAATATTTTGTATTTATAGGATTCTGTAAGTCTTATCCAGTATAAATGCATCCCCCTCGTCCAATGCTTGGATACAGCCACAGGCCTCATCCAAATAAAAAAACAACAAGTTTTTTCAACTGAAAGTAAGGAGCAACATTAAAACACTCGCCCCCTCATCAATACCTCGCTCTTTACACTAAAGTTCGAATTTTGTTCAATTCTTTAAGAATGACCCCTGTATCACAAAGGCCGTTAATTAGAATAAATAGCTCTTTTGGATGTATTAAAAACAAACTTTAGTGTAAAGACCGAGGTATTGACGAGGGTACGAAAACTCCTCATGTACGTAATAATTTCTGTTCGTTTTAAGTTTTAATGTTGCTCCTTATTTTCAGCTGAAAAAACTTATTTTTTCTGATCGTTTTTTAAATAATGCTGGGAAATCTGGCACCCCTTTCATGGAAAAATTCTCTTTCCCCATGGAAAGATCCTTCAACGTAACCCCCTCCCCTCGACCCCCCTTCCCCCCAGAAAAATTCCCCCTGAAATCGCCAGTATACTTCCCAATAACCAATACTACCCTAGATGTAAACAATGGGCTAAGTTCATATCTTGCAGCTCTTCCCCCGGGACTTTGGGGGATTAAGTCATCCTCAAAGACATAGTTATTAAATTTTTCGACTATGTTGAACAAAATCGCTATCTCAAAATTTTGATTTGGTGACTTTGGGAAAAAATGAGCGTAGGAGGGGTCTAGTTGCCCCCCAATTTATTTGGTTACTTAAAAACGGCACTAGAACTTTGAATTTCCGTTCGAATGAGCCATCTTGTGATATTCTTTGGCCATGGATCGATATGATTCCCCTGGAAACAAATCTAAATTTTGACGGGGAAACTTATAGGAAAAATTTCAACATAATATTCATAAACTGACTATGCAGGTAATGCAGACAATGACCGTTTTCTACTCTACGAGAAAAGATAGAGAATCAATGACAGCTAATAGTTCTCAGTTGACAAATTATTTGGTTGGTTCCTACAAATATATTTTTGGACAGTTTAGCCTAGGTATGAGGTGATCTTGTTTTCGATCTTGTATTTTAACCCGAGCAATTATTTTTTTTTCGTACCGGAAACCAAACTACATACGATTTTTTTGTACCATAGAAGCAAAAAGCGCCTTAGGAGATTTGTTAAAGTATAGAAATAAAGCGTTCTAGTTTCTTATACCTGAGCTTTGTGTTTTCAGAAAATCACACATTATACAAAATCTTAAAAGAACAGAAAGATATCATTTGAGGGTTTATCTGCACTAGTTTCACAGATATACGGCTCAATGGGTCCAAAAGTGCTTCCATCTACTATTAGCTGTCATCGATTCTCCATCTTTGCTTGTAGGGTAGAAAACGGTCATCCTTCTTAGCTGCATTGCCAGTTTTTGGATATTACGCTTCAATTTTTCCTACATGTTTCTCCGTCAAAAGTTAGATTTGTTTCAGAGAGAGAAACAAGCAAGGACAAAAAAAAAAAAAATAAGAAACAGCAAAATCAGCTAAATTCGGATAAGGCCTGGGGCTGTATCCAAGCATTGGAGAAGGGGAGGGGATACGTTTTCACTAGAAAGACTTACAGAATCCTAGAAATACAGAATATTATGAATATAATGAAGTAGGAAAATTTTATTATAGTATTTAGTTAGAAAAGAAATCTTACATCTAAACTACTGGTTGTACTTTTGGCAAAAAGAAAGTATGTAAAAACGATTGGCCTCTCTCTTAAATTAAACAAAATTAAAATAAAAAGTTTTACGGTTGTCATATCATGAACCTTTACGGCATCTTACCTAGAAACATAACACTTTTGTTTCCCATGTCTCTGATAGTGAAAACAATTTCATTCTACGTTTCTCACCGACCGATTATTACACAAACACTTTACTAGTAACTTTAAAACTACATCCACTATCTTACAGAATTATTCATAGCCGTTTCGTGGGTATATTCAACACATCCTTCTGAAAGCTTTACGGTTCTTACTAATGTCTCCTTGGCTGTAGTCACTCTCCTTTAGTATGGAAGGTAGGTGGCTCATTGGTGGAGGATGCTTCCGAAAATCTAAACGATCAGTCACATTCGCTGAAAATTGTTTACCTAAGAATAAGATGCTAGATATCTACTTTTCATCTAAAAATCAGGTAGGGAGAGGGGATGGGGGCTCTTTGAGGGTTACTGTGCCCCCTTGATCCTTTCAATAATGTAGATTGAAAATCCTTATGTGATTCCCCTCCAAACAAAGTGTAACATGTCTAACTTTCTACAAAATTCTGGTAGTAAAATGGAGATAAGAGTTTTGCAGCATCCACGGCTCCATATGTTGCCTACAGTCATGCTCGTTTTCAAACCTTTATATAGTCTGATTAAAAAGATGCACAACATGCATAGCTTTTCACTAGAAATCTGATGGGGGTTTGGAGGGAGGGAGTGTTGCTGGGCATACTCGGCCCTATTTTCTTACTCCGACAGAGTAGGTTGAAAATTCTGTATGGTGCATATGCAACATGGCTTCGTTTGTGCTAAATGTTAAGCACAAAAAGTCTTAGGAAAGTGATAGACGGTATTGGAGTGCCTGGGGTTGTGAAACTAGACGATTTTTCAAGGTACAGAAATAAATCGTTCTATTTTCTTATACCTGAGCTTTGTGCTTTCAGAAAATCACACATTTTACATAATCCTACAAGCACAGGAAGATAGATATAGATATAGATAGATATAGATGTATTTGTCACAAAAGCCCCATGGGCCATGGATAATACAAATACAACAAAACGCATAAAACATAATAATAAGTTCAAACACTTTTGAAAATAACACTACGACAGAAAACCCTCCCTATGTATCATCCCCACACTCGAAAAATTTCCCAAATTTCTAATATCCACTTTGCAACTACTTCCTATTTTATTTTCTAAACACCTTCTATCCATGACATCCCTCCCAAAAAATTCCCTTGTAAGTACCTTCAGTTCTTCACAATAACACACAAAATGTTCTAAATCTTCGATCGATATAAAAGATGATCGATATTGTCTGTCAGTTTATCTGCACTAGTTTCACATATATACGTTGCATAGGCTGTGGAGCAATAAACTTCGATCAATAGGAGCAATAATTTAAGTTTCATGCTCCCTCATCACTTTCATCTAAAAACCCTCCCGTTTTCCAGATGAATAGCAGCATAGATTGTGTCACGTTGTATATCTTGGGGTGCAGCAATAGAGCATTAGCTTGTATGCATTTTATAACTAACAACATTATTTAGGCTTTAGGCAATAGAGAATAAAGCTAGTTATTAGAGCACGGTATAATCTGAGAAAATAATTATTTGATATTCATGAGTTTCAGTTTCAAAAAGCTGGTATTATTTTAGTTATAGCCCTTGTTTCAGCCCCCGCCAAAAAATCATGATAATATCTTATACATTTTTTGCTCAATATTTTTCATCAGCCGTTAAAAACAACTATCTAAAATTGCACTAAGATGATGAAGCAGACTTTTATATTAAGACCCTTTATTTACATTGTAGTGCTAAACAAAATCTAAAACAAACGAAACGTTCAATGTCGTATTCTTCAGACAAAAGTGTAGGGGCTTCGTAAGTTACGTAAATGGAAAAAGCCGTTAAATCACTTACTAATAAAAATACAAATAAAACAAGCCACCTGTTTAAAACTATTCGCCATGAAGCACATAAGAAATTATTTTTGGTAATTTATTTGGGTTCTTTCCATCATCCCCCTTTTCTCTCTCCCCCTCTCTCTATCTCTCCAATTCTCCCTCTCTCTCAGTCCCTCTGCCTCTGTTTTTATTCTCCCCCTCTTGCACAGTCAGTCACTCTCTCAAGCTTCCTTTCGCTCATCAAAAAATCAAAAAGGAGTATATTCAAACAGCCTATATTCAAAACGTAATAAAACAGATATAATTTCAACAATACCTGACTGAAAAGCACATCCTCCACAAAATCACCTTCAGGACAATTAAAGAATAAATAACTGGGTATAACTCCTTTAAACGCACATGTATCCTTTTCTCTTATTCCACAAAAAATCACCATGAAAGTTATGACGGAGGGAACAGCCAGGTTAAGTGGTAGGGCGAAGCTGAAGCCTTGCATGTTTACTCTACAAGCGAATTTTCCTGAAAAAGGAACTGAATCAGTTTCAGCTGTCAAAGCGAAACAGTAAGAACATAATTTGGCACATGTGACACTTAAAAAATTTTAAGAGTTGGATTCAAATTTTTGTTAAGGGTGTTACGTGACTAACGGGATTACTATGGAAATGAGTGTTGGTTCTGCATAGATGGTATTTTCTTTTGATTATTCTGGTTATTGACTAACTGTAATTAAACACCGTATAAAGACTAAAGCATAATATATTCTAAAAAATCAAGATATTGAGAAAAAGAATAATTGTTTTTACAAGCACCGGTTAGCTTACATGGCCTTGATCTTTATAGAAATATTAATACGTGCATTACCGTAGCAAAGAAAAAGGCATAGCAGAGAGAACCCAACTCTGTTAAGTTTATCAAAAACAACATCAGAGTGAATCTACCGATTTTAATGTGCCTCCTCGTTCCTAAGCAGCCTGATTGGTCCAGGTATTGATGGCTAGCAGAGATACTTAGCTAAATAAAAATGAAAACAGGTCTTTAGCCCATTCTAGTGCAAGCTTTGTCAAGCTGACTTGAAAAAGAAAAATCGAGTTAAAAACGATCTGAGGCCCAATAATAAAAATATATTTTGTCATTTCTCCGTATCAAACTCCTTCGAGTTTCTTTTAAGAAATTAATATTATAAATCTTTTCCGCAAAAGAAGTTTTTCAAAGAAAAATAAAGAGCTACATTATACTAAAGACAAGCAGAAATAAAGCTAAAAAATTATTCTAGAATGAAACGAACATTAATCCACTATTAATGAATAAATGAAACAAAAAAAAATAAACCAAAATAATTTTTATTCTGAGTTTTTATGCGTAATAACATCGACAACAAAAGAAAGAAAATCGCTAGAAAGCCAAGATTACTGAAAAGAACCGATGAAATAAAGGTTAACAGCTATATATACCGATATTCATTATCGAAGGTCTCAGCAAATTTGGATTTACTGTATGATCATTATAAAAGAGAAAGCCTTTAAAATGTTTGCTACGAGTCACAGTCGTAGTCACAAGTAGTTGGAGTTATAAGTAGTCACAGTCAAAAGTAGTCACGGTCAAAGCCACAAGTAGTCACAATCCTAGTTGCACTCCCAAGTAGCCATTGCAAGTATTCACAATCACAAATAGTTGCAGTTGCAAGTAGTCACAGTGACACTCGCAGTCGCAGTCGCATTAGTAGTAGCAGTAGCAGTAGCAGTATTACCACTGTGTGGTGCTGATATGCATCTTTTCTACATCTTTTGTTTAGTTCAAAATCGAACAGAAAATACATCAAACATGCTATTAATAGATCAATTACATGCTGAATAGGGCTATGTCGTCTAAGGACCAGAATTGCAATTACGCTTTACTCAAAATAATTTTGATTTCGAGTTTCTATATGTCACATAACATTAACAAAAAACGAAAAAAAAAATCGCTTTAATAGCCAAAATCAAACAGATCGTGGTAGCGAACTGTAAGTAAGGAACAACCCGGCTCAACAGTAGCCGAAACTCTGAAAAACGAAATTTTTATACCAATAGATACATCAAAAGAAGCAGAATTTAATGCTGATTTTAAATATATAAGTTTTATCAAGTTTAATCTTACCCATCAAAAGTTCCGAGCCTGAGAAAACTTATATTATTTTAGAAAAAAGAAGGAAACAACCCTAAAAGTCATAGAATCTAAATGAAACACACCTCATCAGATTCAATGCATCAGAGAACCTACTGTAGAAGTTTCAAGCTCCTATCTGCACAAATGTAGAATTTTGTATTTTTTGTCAGAAGAAAGATCACGGATGCGTGTTTATTTTTTATTTTATTTTATTTTTTTTTATTTCCCAGGGGAAAAAAATAGAAAGGACCACTGGGTCAATCGTATCGACCCATTGGTCATAGAATATCACGAGAGGGCTCAATAGAAGGGAAACCAAAAGTTCTAGTTCCCTTTTTAAGTGACCACAAAAATTGGAGGGCAACTAGGTCCCCTCCCGCGCTCGTTTTTTCCCAAAGTCACCTGATCAAAATTTTAAGATAGCCATTTTGTTCAGAATAATCAAAAAATCTAATAGATATAGTCTTTGAGGATGCCTTAATCCCCCACAGTCCCCGGAGGAAGGGCTGCAAGTTATGGCCTATGCCCATTGCTTACACATTGTATTGGTTATTGGGAAGCATACAGATGTTTTAAGGGTAGATTTTTCCTGGTAAGGGGGGGAGGGGGTTACGTGGGAATTTCTTTCCATGGAGGAATTTTTCATAGGGGAAGAGAATTTTCCATGAAGGGGACGCCAGATTTTCCAGCATTATTTAGAAAACGATCAGAAATTAAATTTAAAAAAACAAGTTTTTTCAACTGAAAGTAAGGAGCAACATCGAAACTTAAAACGAACAGAAATTATTACGTATATGAGGGAGTTCCCCCCATTGTCAATACCTCACTCTTTACACTAAAGTTTTTTTTTTAGTATTTTCAAAAGAGATATTTATTCTAATTAAACGGCCTTTGTGATTCATGGGTCATTCTTAAAGAATTGGAACAAATTTCGAACTTTAGCGTAAAGAATGAGGTATTGACGATGGGGCGAACCATCTCATATACGTAATAATTTTTTTTTGTTTTAATTTTTAATGTTGCTCCTTACTTTCAGTTGAAAAAACTTGTTTTTTTTAAATTTAATTACTGAAAAGAACCGATGAAATAAAGGTTAACAGTTCAATATACATCGATATTAATTATCGAAGTATGAACATTATAAAAGAGAAAGCGTTTAAAATGTTTTTTTTTTACTACGAGTCATAGTCGTACTGACAAGTAGTCGCAGTTACAAGTAGTCGCAGTCGAAATTAGTCATGGTCAAAACCACAGGCATTCGTAATCGTAGACGCACTCGCAAGTAGCCATTGCAAGAGTTATTTGCATTCACGAATAGCTGCAGTTCCAAGTAGTCACAGCGATACTCGCAGTCGCAGTTGCATTAGTAGAATCAATAGCAGTAGTATTATTACCACTGTGCGATGCTGCTATGCATCTTTTCTACATTTTTTTTTTGGTTAGTTTAACATCCCCTTCAACATTCCCTGTAAGTTTAACCTTAATACCCTTAGCATTTTTGGAGACCTAGGAGACCTTTGGAGAGCGCATTTTTGTCATCCCCAGAGACATAGTTATTTGACCATTATACTATTTTAAACAAATGACTACATCAAAATCTTGATTGGATATTTTTTTTGGGGGGGGAGGGCAGCTAAAAAGGGTGTGAGAGGGGGCTGGTTTCTCTCCAATTACTTTTGACTCTTAAAAAGGGTACTAGAAATTTCATTTTCCAATCCATGAGCAACTCTGAAGTTTCTGAGACCATACCTTCCATATGACGTGGCTCTAGGAAAAAAAAATACTAGTTCAATGATAGATTGACGGCTTATGAATTTTTACTACTAGCAACAGTAGAGTGTTGCCTCTTATATCTTTATGAGTATAAAAAGTGGACTTCGTCAATAGGCTTCTAAACAACATTTGCAACAATAATATTGTCTTGAAATGTTATAGTATGGAAACAAAACGAATAATAAAGCCTCTGAAATGAAATAAAATCGAATTCTAGGAATACAGCTGCTTGCTTTAATATTTTTGCTCCACTGCTAGTAACAGAAAACTCACCGAAAATATAACAGGCAAGAGCTGTGAAAACCTGGATAAGAAGTACATTCATTGGCACTTGATTTTCTGACTGGATTACAGTCTCCCCAATATTTGAGCCAATAGATCCTTCTTGAGTCTAAAACGAAACGAGAAAAATCATTTTTAATAAGTTGCTGATTTAAAATCCCAAATATTGACCGAATTTTGGGTACAAAAACCTTGGGCTCAAAATTCTCATTTTTGGGGTTATGGCCCTTCCCCTGCCCCTTTGAAAAGTCAGACCTGTGTATGTCTATGATTATTTGGATGAATCAGAGCAATTAAATTAAGGCACACTCTAGACCATAGTTTAACAAAAATGGATCCCAAAAATATTTAGAATTAATTTGCAATATGCTTTAGAAATTTTGGAGCACCAATCCTATTCGGTAAAGAAATTCCTGTTGCAAGTGCAAAGTTAAGAATTAATCATATGCTTTAACACTATAACTTTGAATGTTAAAACTCATGAATATAGCTCGGGCTCTTTTTCTGAGGCATAGGAGATGAGGGGGGGGGAGCGAAATTAACAGTGTTCTCCCAGAGCTAATTCCTAAATATATATATATATATATATATATATATATATATATATATATATATATATATATATATATATAATATATATATATATTATATATATATATATATATATATATATATATATATATATATATATATATATATATATATATATATATATATATATAATATATATATATATATATATATATATATATATATATATATATATATATATATATATATATATATATATATATAGTTTTTAATATTGAAATATTTTTATTTTGTGATAAATAAGGTCTATTCTATTCTTTTCTTGTTTGGCCTCGTGCTTTTATTAAAGCTAAGTCGCTTATTATTTTATCTTTGCTTCGAATTGCTAGAGAAAACAGAATTGGAAGAATTTAAGAATGTGTTGATAAAAAAAAAGTCCTTTCTGATTTTGTTTTCAAACCGAAAGACCAAAAGCAAATGATCTCCCAAAAACTTATTAAAACTTACTGAAAAAAGAAGATCTTACCGCTATTATATTCAGATCGTGGACACCAAATCCTGGTAGGAAATTATCAAAAAGTGCTGAAACCGCGTCTAATATTGGTAAATCTGAGTTAGCATAAAATACCCATATGAACAATGTCAAACAAAAGAAGGTAATTATTTTCCAAACTGTAGCAAAGAGTTGAATAAAATAACGCTTCCTTCCTATTCCATCCTTGAATCTACCAAGCCAATTAATAACCCCTGAAATGAAAAAAAAAATATATTATCCAATGCACGGCTGCGAGGAAAACGATAAGATAATACAATAAAAGTAAACTTTAACTGTATTTTCTTATCGTATTAAACTTTGCTATCAGCTTGAAGACTTATCACATTAATATCTGCGTAATAAACTTGATACACCTTAGTTTGAACCGCCAAATTTGATTGTGGCCGTTTTGAAAACCAACTATCAAATCGAAGAGTTGGTAATTTTGATTGGACTTTCTTTAACATAATCAATCAGCAATTTTGGGGGTTTTAAAGCAATTCGAACTGCCCACCTCCGAGGCAATAGGAATTTGACTGCTTTTTTTTCAACCCTTAACAAATTAAACTTCGAGTAAGCATAAAATAAGATATGGAATTTCTGGGCTGATTTTTTTTTTTTTTTTTATCTAAAAAGCAGCTGTAATTTATAATGGACTTGGTCTCCTACTATGGCATAAACAAAATCCTATACGTCAAGAACACAGTAACAACTAGCCACGAAACGGCAAAATACGCCTCCAAGAAATGAAATGTTAAGATTTTATCCTGGCTAAGCGAAATTAAATAGAAATATAGCAAATCTGATTAATTTTAGTGCCATCTGAATGATGCGTTTCCTAGAAACTGCTCACATAAACAATTTTGCTTCAAGGGTCTCGTTGGTACATATTTCAATTTGTTCATCAATTCATTATTAGTTTTAGCAGTAATATTAATTTATTTCAGCAAAACTTACCAAAGAATTACAACACAAAGAGATAATACAGCCGATGCTAACTTACAAGGGATTAAGCCAAAGTTAACTAAATACTGAAAAACAGAAGGAGATACAGGGAGAAATATATATATATATATATATATATATATATATATATATATATATATATATATATATAATATATATATATATATATATATATATATATATATATATATATATATATATATATATATATATATATGTATATATATATATATATATATATATATAATATATATATATATATATATATTATATATATATATATATATATATATACATATATATATATATATACATATATATATATATATATATATATATATATATATATATATATATATATATATATATAATATATATATATATATATATATATATATATATATATATATATATATATAATATATATATATATATATATATGTATATATATATATATATATATATATATAAAAATATATATATATATATATATAATATATATATATATATATATATATATATATATATATATATATATATATATATATATATATATATATATATATATATATATATATATATATATAACTATATATAATAAATATACATAATAATATATAACCTAACACGTCTGGGTTGATTTCGAAAGATAAAAAAAAAATTAACAAATGGACTTAAAAACTACACTTCGTTTACTTGAGGTAGGACGTCATTATCAAGAAACAGAGGAATCTTATGAGAAGCTTTAGACATAAGATATGGGTACTTACAACAAATTTCAACATTTTTCATACTACTGAGAAAAAATGTCTTTGAGGAATAACAATTGTTCACCTTACGAAAAAGATTTTGATCTCAAGAGGAAGTAGAATCAGTCTGAAGCTGATATAAAAATGATCTTAATCACAAACAAAAAGAACAGGATGAATGTTGTTAGATCATTAATATATAATCTTTAAAAGCACAGTATTGAGCCTATTGCGAATCCTTTGTTTATGATGGATGGGAGGGAGGGAATTTTATCAACAATCCCGCAGGGAGCTGTCAGTAATAAAATACACGGTGCTATTCAAGGAAAATACCATGCAAAAAGAGACAACTTATTGGGGAGGATCTTGTGATCAACCAAGTCGAATACTTTAAAGAAGTCCAACTCTTTGTAGAGGTAACAAATTAAGCATACATTTAGAACTATCATACATGCATACAAGGTAGAAAATAATGAGTATGATTTTTAAAATATTCTTCTTACCTACAGGAGAGTCCTTGTCAACATAATTTTCCCACCAGCCGAATGAAATTAGAATTAATGAGATGGGCAAGGTCCACATTATGGAATAAGACTCGGCAATGCTGTTATTGTGGTAGAGACCTTTGGCTATGGGCCACAAAGCAAGAGCAACTACTTGTCCAAGCACAGCTAACATATCCAAGATGTACTTCCAGCCTCGATTTTTCTCTTTTTGGCTCCGTGCCAGCATACCTTAAATAAAAAGAAAAATTATTTATTAAACAAAAGCCAAAAAAATTACATTGATACACTTCTCTATAGTTATTAATTGAAAAAAAAAATAGATCGAAGTAATGAGTATATGCTGCGTAAAACATATACTCTATAAAGCTAGTGCAAATAAACCGACTGACGATATTTCTCTGTGTTTGTAGGATATGCAGAACTAGCACTTTACTGAAAACACAAAACAATATAGGATTTTAGTACAGTAGAAACACAAAGTCCTTTGGGATATTTTTTGCCTTAAAAATACAAAGCATCCTTGCTATTGAAGTGGGGGTTTTGTGTCTTTAGTAAAGTTCTAGTTTTGCATAATCCTGCAAACATAGGGAAATATTATTAGTTGATTTATCGGAACTACTTTTATTTGGACTTAGAAAAGTCAGTAATTGGAGCACCCAAAATAAAACCATTGTACCACCCATTCAAATCCCACATAATTCCTACCCACCCAGCTTCACTATGTACCTCTTATAACTAGTGATTGGTTGAAATGCATATGAATTGGTCTTAAATGATTATTAATTAAAAAAAACTTTCTGAAAAAGAAGTTTTTCAAAGAAAAGTAAAGGCCATTTTAAACTTAATATCAGCTGGTACAAATACCTGCTAAAACTTGAAATCAAAAGGATCAGAAATTACCATTAAAGAATAAATGAAACCCAAAACGAACAGAAATGAAATAAACAATCATAGCAAAAAAAAGTATACAACAATTAATAATATAAAAAAATAAATAAATCTTAAAGCGAGAAACGCTTAAATTAAATACGCAAATCAAGCTTAAAACGAAAAAATATATTTTACTATTGAAGTATAAATGAAACCCAAAACGAACAGAAATTAAATAAACAATCAAAGCAAACAAACATACAATAGATACTAATGTAAATGAAAAATAAATCTTAAAACGAGTGAAACTTAGTTTGAATATGTAAATCAATCTTAAAACCAACAAAAATCACTACAAACAAAAGTTTGGGTATCGCCTCTTTCTCTCACTGTAAAAGTCTAAAGCCTATTACGTCATTGGCGCTTTACTAAAAACAAATTGTATTACAAATATTTTTCTTTTGTGCTTAACATTGAAAATTAACATTAAAATTACAGTAAAATTTTGAACTGACGAGCTTTCAGCAATTAATATCATTGTACACCAAATATGCAGTCTAATTTATTACTTCTTTCTTTAACTGTTCAAAACGAATATAGTTTCACTACAAACAAGAGTTTGGATATTGCCCCATTCCTTAACTGTATTAAATAAAAAAAAACAAGTTTTTTTTAACTGAAAGTAAGGAGCGACGTTAAAACTTAAAACGAACAGAAATTATTCCTTATATGAAAGAGGCTGTCCCCTCCTCAACGTCTTGCTCTTTACGCTAAAGTTTTTTATTGTTTAAAAAAATAGGGTTATGAGAAAGAGTCAAACTTTAGCGTAAAGAACAAGGCGTTGAGGAGGGGACAGCTCCTTTCATATACGGAATAATTTCTGTTCGTTTTAAGTTTTAACGTCGCTCCTTACTTTCAGTTAAAAAAACTTGTTTTTTTTATTTAGTTTTTGAACGTTTTTGAATTAATGCAGGTTTTAATTTTTTCTCGCCGTACATGAATAATTAAAACAAAATTTGCACATTAATTTTACTTTTATTTGGTTAAATGGCTTTCTTGAAACTTGTTTAATTTATTTACGAACGTTTTTATTAATAATAAATAAACGTAACTTACGAATTAACTTACGTAACGAATTTCTATATTCATATTTTTTAATACGTATGTTAGAGGGTCCACCCCCTAGTCAATACCTTGCTCTTTACCGTAAAGTTCGGATTTTCTTCCAATTGATTAAAAATGACCCCTTAATCACAAAGGCCGTTAATTAGAATAAATAGTTCTTATGAAAGTACTAAAAAATATTTGGCTTAAAGACTAGGGGGTGAACCCAATCATATACATAATATTTTCTGTTCGTTTTAAGTTTTGATGTTGCTCCTTACTTTCAGTTGAAAAGCTTGTTTTTTTTTATATTTAATTTCTGAACTTTTTTAAAAAATTATGCTGGGAAATCCGGCGCCCCCTTCATAGCAATGTCCTTTCCCCCATGAAAACTTCCTCCATGGATAGATCCTCCCACAAACCTCCCTCCCACTACCAGAAAAAATCCCCCCTGAAAACGTCTGTATACTTCCCAATAACCAATACTACCCAATACTGGGTAAAGTTCAAAACTTTCAGCCCTCCCCCCGGGGACGTCGGGGGATCAAGTCATCCTAAAAGACATATTTATCATATTTTCGACCATGCTGAACAAAACGACCATCTCAAAATTTTGATCGAGAGACATTGAGAAAAATGTGAGCGTGGGAGGGGGCCTAGTTGCCCTCCATTTTTTTGGTCACTTAAAAAGGGCACTAGAACTTTCAATTTCCATTCCAATGAGCCCTCCCACGATATTCTAGGACCACTGGGTCGATACGATCACCCATGGAAAAAAAAAACAAACAAAAAACAAATAAGCACGCATCCGTGATCTTTCTTCTAGCAAAAAATGCAAAATTTCACATTTTTGTAGATAGGAGCTTGAAACTTCTACAGTAGGGTTCTCTGATACGCTGAATCTGATGGTGTGACTTTAATTAAGGTTCTATAACTTTTAGGGGGTCTTTCCCCCTTTTTTCGAAAATCAGCCAAATTTTCTCAGGCGCGTAACTTTTGATGGGTTGGACTAAACTTGATGAAACTTATATATTTGAAATCAGCATTAAAATCTGATTATTCTTTTGATGTATCTATTGGTATCAAAATTCCGTTTTTTAGAGTTTCGGTTACTATTGAGCCGGGTCGCTCCTTACTTACAGTTCGTTACCACGAACTGTTTGAAAAACCTAAAGCCTACTGCGTCACTGGTGCTTCACTGAAAACGGATTATATTACAAATATTTTCTATTCCAGTTCGTACGGCATTGAGAATGAAAATAAAATTACAATGAAATAAAATCTTGAACTGATGGGTCTTTCAACAATTAATACCATTATATGTGAAATGTTCAGTTTGATTTTGTTTATACTTTCCAAGACTATTCAAGACACATATAGTTTTCAGTAAAGCGCCAATAACGCAGTAGGTTTTAGACTTTTACAGTGAGAGAAGGAGGTGATATCCAAACTCTTGTTTGTAGTGATTTATGTTCGTTTCAAGCTTGATTCGCATATTCAAACTAAGTTTTACTCGTTTTAAGATTTATTTATTCATTTACACTAGTATCTATTGTATGTTTGTTTGTATTAATTGTTTATTTAATTTCTGTTCGTTTTGGGTTTCATTTATACATCAATAGCAAAATATGTTTTTTCGTTTTAAGTTTGATTTGCGTATTTAATTTAAGCGTTTCTCGCTTTAAGCATTTAATTTCTCAATTTAAGCATTAACCGCTTTAAGATTTATTTATTGATTTATAGTATTATTTGTTGTTTACTTTTTTTGCTATGATTGTTTATTTCATTTCTGTTCGTTTTGGGTTTCATTTATTCTTTAATAGTAATTTCTGGTCCTTTTAAGTTTGAATTTTAACAGGTATTTGTATCTGCTGATCTTAAGTTTAAAATGGCCTTTACTTTTCTTTGAAAAGCTTCTTTTTCGGAAAGTTTTTTAGTTAATTTTTGTTCGCTTTTGATTGCAAAAAGTTTCAAGTTTTTGAAATTCCTTATTTCAAAATCAAACATTTTTTTTCAAAATCAAGTATCAAAGTTTCAAAATCAAGTTTCAAAGTATCATCAAAACTAGTATCAAAGTAACAATATCAAAGTAAAAAATGGGTTTGTGTCAACCTCGGAGTTTTTATTATCTGATGTTCGAACTATTTTTAACAAAATGGCTCTATCAAAATTTATCGGATGGGTTTGAGGAAAAACGAGCGTGGACGTGGGGGAGGGAGGCTAATTGTCCTCGATCTATTTTGACTCTTTCAAAGTGAACTAAAACTTTCCATTTTTAATCAAATGAGCCCTCTCTGAAGTTTATATGAGCATCCCTTCTATAAGAACCATATATGCCCTAAGGGCATAACTTACGAAGCCTGTCCCCGGGCCCTGAGGGGCTGTGTCGACCCTGGAGTTTTAATATCTGATGTTTGAACCATTTTTAACAAAATAGTCACCTCAAAATTTTTATCGGATGGGTTTGGGGAAGAAAAAGGAATGGAGGGGGGAGGGGCTAGCTACCCTCCGATCTCTTTTGACTCTGAGAAATTGAACTAGAAATTTACATTTGCATTCAAACGAGCCCTATGTGAAGTTTATACGAGTATCTCTTTCAACATTCATCCAATATTTAAAAAACTCATCCAATATTTCACATTCATCCAATATTTAAAAAACTATCAGTATGTGTTTTCCCAATGTGTTAGATTTTCAAGATGGTATTTACGGCAATTTGAGATTGGTGATTCCAAATAAGAAAGTAATATTGAAATATGAAGGTAAAAAACATTGCGCGGCTTCTGTCATGACCAATACTATGAAAGTTAAACATTGGCTCCTATCATTAATACAAGTTTAAAGTGGTAGCCTACATTAACACTCTTAATGCATATAAAAAATGAGTCAATATAAAATATATATTATCAAATGCATTTGTTAATATTATGATTTGCTAAGAAGAGCGACTGACTGCATACGAAATAATAAACTACAATATAAATATTGTTTGACCATCCGTGACGTCTATAATGAAGGAAATGTTGATCTGTCTTTTTTTTAAACATAACAATATTTGAAAAAAAGACTATTTTGCTTCCCTTTTGGTTGAATAACCACTTGTAAATTCAATCTAAAATTGCAGTCAAAATCCAGAGGACAATCACTTTGTCACTACCAAATATTAACCAACGCTACTACTGATTCGATAATCTTTTGCCAAGGTTACTCTTATAAACTACAAGCAATAAAAATAAAAACAATTTTTTGATTTCATTATAATGAAGAAATTGCACTTAAATGGTTAGTATATCTACTTTCAGTTGTTTTTCACCCCCCCCCCTCCTCCTACCGATGCTCTTGCCTGAAATGCTCAAACCTCAAAGGGTATGCCACAGTTAGCTAAAACAAAAATATTTGGTCAGATGGTAATCAAGTCTGAATCAACATCGGATAAAGAACATTAATGTCAGCCATTGACCTAATAATAACCTCTGGGGAATGACGGAATTATCGTCCAATCAAACAGTTCGTGGTAACGAACTGTAAGTAAGGAGCGACCGGCTCAATGGTAACCGACACTCTAGAAAACGGGTTTTTGATACCAACTGATACATCAAAAGAATCAGATTTTAATGCTGATTTCAAATATATAAGTTTCATCAAGTTTAGTCCAACCCATCAAAAGTTACGCGCCTGAGAAAATTTGGCTGATTTTAGAAAAAAGGGGGAAAGACCCTCTAAAAGTTATAGAATCTTAATGAAAATCACACCATCACATTCAGCGTATCAGAGAACCCTACTGTATAGGTTTCAAGGTCCTATCTACAAAAATGTGGAATTTTGAATTTTTTGCCAGAAGAAAGATCACGGATGCATGTTTATTTATTTTTTTTTCCCCAGGGGTGATCGTATCGACCCAGTGGTCCTAGAATATTGTGGGAGGACTCATTGAAACGGAAATTAAAATTTCTAGTGCCCTCTTTAAGTGACCAAAAAAAAATGGAGGGCAACTAGGCCCCCTCCCACGCTCATTTTTTCCCAAAGTCACCTGATCAAAATTTTGAGATAGCCATTTTGTTCAAGATGGTTGAAAATATGATAAGTATGTCCTTTAGGATGACTTAATCCCCCGAAGTCCCCGGGGGGAGGGCTGAAAGTTATGAACTTTACCCTATGTTAGTTAACATATAGTATTGGTTATTAGGCAGTATACAGACGTTTTCAAAGGGGATTTTTTCTGGTAGTAGGGGGGTGGTTGGGTCGGGGGTTATTTGGGAAGATCTTTCCATGAAGGAAGTTTTCATGGGGAAGGAACATTGCTATGAAGGGGGTGCCGGATTTCCCAGCATTATTTAAAAAAAAGATCAGAAATTAAATATAAAAAAAACAAGTTTTCCAACTGAAAATAAGGAGTAACATCAAAACTTAAAACGAACAGAAAATATTACGTTTATGATTGGGTTCACCCTCTAGTCAATACCTCGCTCTTTAAGCCAAAGATTTTTTAGTACTTTCATAAGAGCTATTTATTCTAAATAACGGCCTTTGTGATTAAGGGGTCATTTTTAAAGAATTGGAACGAAATTTGAACTTTAGCTTAAAGAGCGAGGTATTGACTAGGGGGCGAGCCCCCTAATATACATATTAAAAATATATGAATATAGAAGATCGTTACGTAAGTTAATTCGTAAGTTACGTATATTTGTTACTAATAAAAACGTTGGTAAATAAAATTAAACAAGTTTCGAGAAAGCCATTTAACCAAATAAAAGTAAAATTGATATGCAAATTTGTTTTAATTATTCATGTACGGTGAGCCAAAATCAAAACCTGCATTAATTCAAAAACGTTCAAAAATTAAATAAAAAAACAAGTTTTTTTTAACAGAAAGTAAGGAACGACGTTAAAACTTAAAACGAACAAAAATTATTCCGTATATGAAAGGGGCTGTCCCATCCTCAACGCCTCGCTCTTTACGCTAAAGCTTTTTATTGTTTAAAAAACATACGGAATAATTTTTATTGTTCCCTTTCATATACGGAATAATTTCTGTTCGTTTTAAGTTTTAACGTCGTTCCTTACTTTCTGTTAAAAAAACTTTTTTTTTATTTAATCAAGGAGGCACACTTGTTCAAGGAGGCACACTTGTGCCTCTATAAAGAGGCGACCCACCACAATGTTAAGCGATTTCCGGTCCTAGCGGTCGCAGAGAGACAGCGGTAATCGCATTTTGTAGCCCAAGCTCAAACTAAGAAACGTGCAAAATTTCACCCCCCTCCGACTTTATCTTCATGGGTAAAAGTGGGCCGGAAGTTTCGACCCTCCGACCACAGCCCCCCTTTAACGTTGTCCGATTGGGTTGAAATTTAGAGGTTAAGCTTTTCTAGGGCCCGGGAGCTTATCCTCGAAATTTCAGCTCAATCCCATCACTCCTTCCCTGTTTTCCAAAAACCAAATATAGCCACTTAAAGTTCAAAAAATTTCTTTTTTCTTAGCCACGCCTACAGGCCACAGTTGGCAACGGATCCGGTTGAATGAGGACTCATTCGAAGCAGAATTCGACCTGTTAGGGCCTTTTGATATTTTCAGACCGAAAAAATTATCCCCCGAATTTACATTTACGAAAAACCTCGTTTTCCTATAAGAACCCGCTATAAGCGGGCTCTTATCGTTTTCCTATAAGAGCCCGCAAGCCCGCAAGCTGTCAAATCAGCTAACAGTTAGTCAAGCAATAATAAGTAATAAACTGTACAAAAACGTGCAGAAATTATTTGAAAAAAACTACGTTTTCTAAAGAGTTAAAGAGGCTGAGTTACAAGGTCGAACCTTAAAACATACAGGGATTAGGAGGCACAGTTGGGGGGCTGCCGCCCCGCAAACCCCCCGCTTTCGCAGCCTTTAAACAAAAAAAAATTTTTAACTGAAAGTAAGGAGCGACATTAAAACTTAAAACGAACAGAAATTATTCCGTATATGAAAGGGGCTGTGCCCTCCTCAACGCCTCGCTCTTTACGCTAAAGTTTTTATTGTTTAAAAAAAAGAGTTGTGAGAAAGCCAAACTTTAGCGTAAAGAGCGAGGCGTTGAGGAGGGCACAGCCCCTTTCATATACGGAATAATTTCTGTTCGTTTTAAGTTTTAATGTCGCTCCTTACTTTCAGTTTAAAATTTTTTTTTTATTTAAAGGCTGCGAAAACGGGGGGTTTAGGGGCACCCCAACTGTGCCTCCTAATCCCTGTACGTTTTAAGGTTCGACCTTGTAACTCAGCCTCTTTAACTCTTTAGAAAACGCAGTTTTTTTCAAATAATAATAATGAAAGAATGACATATGAATCAATACAAGGGTTTGAGATGAAAGTTAGTCTTGGGAATTATCACTCATCTGCAGCGTTGCCATCCCTAGTGATTTATCCCTATTTCTAGTAATTTTTTATGTTGCCTTGTGATTTTATTCTAGCTAGTGATTTATAGTGATTTTTTTTCTAAAATTAGTGATTTATCACGATATAGCGCGTAGATTCATGATTCAGACGAATAAATCATACAAGAAGCTAATTAATAAAAAAAAACGTAAAATAGTGATTCAGTAGGATTTCTAATATGTTCCAGGTTAGCATTTATGCAAATATAACGCCTTTTAAACTTCCAATTTC
Organism: Artemia sinica; assembly: GCA_027921565.1. Lineage (NCBI taxonomy): Eukaryota > Metazoa > Arthropoda > Branchiopoda > Anostraca > Artemiidae > Artemia > Artemia sinica. The sequence continues at coordinate 29,706,147 of CM051268.1, forward strand.
CTACCCTATGTCCATATCAGATATAGCCCCAGAGCGTTATCATCAAGATAATAGGCGAACCTAGTTAATCACAAAATTGCAAAAATGTTCTATACTTCATATTTCACAACATTTGCTCATGCAGAAATTTTGTCTTGATATTTATGGTTTTTTTTCTCTATGATTTATCAGCTCTAAATTAGATTTTCTTCTGTTAAAACCTTTGAAAGTGGAGTGAATGGTGGATATGAATCCACCCTCTAAATCTGCAAATAGAACAGTAATGGAATCATTGAAAAATAAGAAGGTAAGTATGCATTAAATATTGTTTTCTAGATGAAAAAAGAAAAGGAAATCATTGAAAAAGATAATAGGACTTAGTGCTTTTTATAATAGGATTTGTATTATAACTAGATAGTTTAAATCGATTGAAGTTTGACGATTGAAGTCAGTTGGGAGTAAGGGGGAGGAGTATTTACTCCAGGGCCGGAAAAGGGCAATGGGAACAATTGGGCCAATCAGGCCCCACGTTTGAAAGGTCCCGCACTGCCATCAAAATGAACAATTGATTTTAGATATTTTGAAATGTTCTTAACAATTCCAGTAAGCGTTGTTTCTGGGGAGAGATCATTTTCCAGGCTAAAACCAATTAAAAAACTATCTGATATCAACAATAAATCAGGATAGACTAAATTGTTTAGCAAATATGTTGAATGAAAGTGAAGACACGAGGAAAATAGATTTTAAAACCATTTTAGAAGAATTTGAAGAAAAAAATTTACTAATATGTAAATTCATGTGCCCATATTTGGTAATATAAATTTCAAAAGGTATTTTCAGCAGTTTCATAACATCTAGGAGACACAAACCTAAGCTATCGTAATCACATAACGAGCACAAAAAGAACAAAAGAGGAAAAAAACGCAAGCTGAAACTGAATAAACTGGACCATTAAATGAGACGAAATCAAGAGAATGACGTGAGAAATGTAAATGTACGGGTATTACTGAATAACCAAGACCATCAAAAGGGACAAGACGAATCCAAGGAGCTGAGGCAAAAGGCGTTTAAAAAATGTCTGAAGCAATGATAAACGAAAATAAAGATCAAAGACATATGTAGTTAGAATATTAGCAAAACCGACGATTAGAACAAGTCAATAACGAAATTGAAGAAAATAGAAATATTTAGTTAAAAGATAAGTGGCAGCGAGAATCACAACGACTAAAAAACGAATCAGAACGTGTCAAAAATTCAAAAATGAAAGTGCAGAAAAATAAAAACATTATGTTAGAAGAATAAAACAATCGTAATCTTCGATGCCAACAAACTGTGGCGTAATATATATATATATATATATATATATATATATATATATATATATATAATATATATATATATATATATATATATATATATATATATATATATATATATATATATATATATATATATATATATATATATATATATATATATATATATATATATAATATATATATATATATATTTACATATATATACATTTAAGAATTTAATACATAGAAGGGACCCCTCAAAAAAAGTTCCAATCGGGCCCCGCACCTAGTCGATCCGGTCCTGATCTACTCTGGTTTTTATTTTTAATTCTAATATCTAATCGAAACTCTAATACTTCTCCAAATTCTCTTGTTTGTAGTTGAAACACCTAATAAGCGCAGATAGCGTCCTTTTCTTTAAGTTTTTGGATTTATGTGCCAACATATCAAACAGTTCGTGATAACGAACTGTAAGAACGGAGCGACACGGCTTAATAGTAACCGAAATTCTAGAAACGGAATTTTGATATGAACCGATATATCATCGGCTTATTATGTTGCTTCTGAATGTATAAGATTCATTAAGCTTAATTTTACCCATAAAAGGCTACGAAAGTGTGAAAATTTGCCGAATTTTGGAAAGAGGGAGGAAGCGCCCACTAAAAGTCAACGAACTTTAATTAAAATCAAACCGTTAGATTCGGCGTATCAGAGAACCCTCCTGTCGAGGTTTCAAGACCCTATCTGCGAAAGTGCTAAATTTTGTATTATTTGCCAGAAGAAAAATCATGGATGCGCGTTAATTTGTTGCTTTTTTCCCCGGAAACGATCGTATTGAACCAACGGTCAAAGACCATCGGGGAGGGCTCATTTGAACGGCAATTAAAATTTCTAGTGTCCCTTTTATTTGACCAAAAAGATCGGAAGGTTATTAGCCACCCTCCCATGTCTCTTTTTCCCCAAAAAATTGTTCCATCAAAAGTTCGAGATTGCCATTTTGTTTAGCATAGTTGAAAGGTTCCAAAACTATACCTTTAGATTTAACGTGACCCAAACAGCCTCTGAGTATAGATCTGGGGACGAAAGTATTCTAAGCATAATTTGCTAAGGATAATAAGACAAATAACAGGTGACAGAATGCATTGGACTTGTATAACTTGGGCTATATATTTGCATATTAGGGGGGATGGGGTAAGGCTAGGTTACTTTATCCCTACACCTCCCTAATGTGCAAATATATAGCCCAAATTATATTATTATATAAATTAAAGTATTATATTTTCATCATATTTTGGCATATTTCATTAGGATTAGTATAACTGTACTTCTTGGATGTGTTCCGTATAATTAACAAGAATCCCTTTTTTGTATTAAAGGAGCACTTAGAATTTTATGAAAGTGGTAAAAGGGTTAAGGTTGCTTATCAGTTAAGGTAAGTGTGAGGGGTTGGTAAGTCTTACGCAACGCCACATAAATGTTAAAAGGATTAGAATAATGTCATTGGTACCAATCTGTGGAAACTATTAGCGGTGACAAGGCGATCTTGCGACTTGACCTAACTTATCTTCTTAGATGTGGTCGCAATAATACACAAGTACATAATGAGAAGTGTGGGCAGTATAAAATATTCTTTAGCATTGGAGTATGCTAAAAAGTTGAAACTAATAAAGTCGTAGCTGCCAAGAAAAGAATTTTAATAAAGAAATTCAGAACAATCCTTAGAAATCCTTAGAAATCAGGTAGTGAGGTGGTTATGGATTTGAACCAGCTAGGTCCTCAACCACGTACATTAGAATTAGCGACCGATGCCAAACATGTTAACCATTTCGTTGGTTGTTTTTGGCCAAGTCGTTCCTTTGCCAGTTCCTTTGGCCAAGCAAAGCTAAATTCGTATCACCAAAATCTATTTACCTTCTTCTTTTTTCAGCAAATCCATTAATCAAAGCCTAGTTTCATCAAAATCTAGCAGCAATCTCAACGTATGGTCCACGAAACAGTATTCGCTATTAATTTTTGGACGGAACACATCCAGGTTACAATATATACTATAAGACCTATTACCTGAGGCAGTTAACAAATCTAGTAATGACATTATTATATGCGGTAAAAAAAAAAGCACTTACAAAGCATCGCAGGGAATAGACATGCAGCGTTTGTGAGCATTGCCCCTTTGAAAACATCCATCTCCGGCAAAACCATGAAGACAAATACTGCAACTCCCACTGTATGTAGCGTCTCAAATGTCAAGAACAGTAGAAACTCTCCAAATTCTGGAGCTTTCCAGTTTTTGAATAAAACCATCCTAAAAGACCGTCCTAGAGCAAAGACTTCTGGTGCAGCAAAAACAAAGAATATACACCATGTCCAAGCTGCATTTTCGGCCGTGGGTAGCACGGCAGCCAGAGAGCCGTCTATATCTAAAATTAAATATTTTTTGGTTGTTCAATCCAATTTAAAAGCAACTGCATATATATATATATATATATATATATATATATATATATATATATATATATATATATATATATATATTATATATATATATATATATATATATATATATTATATATATATATATATATATATATATATATATATATATATATATATATATATATATTATATATATATATATATATATACATGTATATATATATATATATATATATATATATATATATATATATATATATATATATATATATATTATATATATATATATATATATATACATGTATATATATATATATATATATATATATATATATATATATATATATATATATATATATATATATATATATATATATATATATATATATATATATATATATATATATATATATATATATATATATATATATATATATATATAAACATATATTACACCCCGGCACCGCGTCGGCGGATCGACCAAACGCCGCCGACGAGAGGCCCGGTCGACCGCCACCGAAGTGTCACTACGCCGCCGGTGCGCCGTAGGCGCGCCGCCGCCAGCAGAGGTGCCGGCGTTCGGCTGACTTTAAATTAATTTTGCGGTAATTCTTTATCGCGTCAACCGCAAAGTCGGAGCTTCTCTTTCTCGTGTGGTTTAGTATTTCGATTTTCCTGATTAGAAATCAAGCAGGGCTTGCACTACCCCCGAATTTTCGCGTATTTCTCCGAAAATCTATGCGTCACCCCGAAAAAAAATTTGGTTCCCCGAATCCCCGAAAATCACGCAATCACAGTGCCACCCCTAGCGATTTATCACCAGTGATTTTCCTTGCCAAATATTACTTTGCATACCATAATTTTTCACTACTCTCTCATTCGTTAATTTTCGTCTCTTTTGTTACTTCGCATAAAAACCAGACAGATACAATTGCAATATACACAGTTCTTCATATGTTGACAAAAACGTATCGTCTTTATGAAATGAGTTTAAATCATTTCGAATGCAGTTTCCCAATTGCTATTTCTTACATCAATCGTAGTCAAGAATTTTATTTTCAAGTTGAATAGAACTATAGAACGCATTCACTACTAGCTTCACTTGGATTTTGATTTTTGAAATTGATAGTCGACAGATTGTTTCTACAGATGAATTGTAAGTTTGCAGAATTTTTTTTTTCTTTTGCGGTTTTTAGATAAGATTTTCTTAATGTTTAATGCTCAATTGTTGAACGCCTGATAGATTAAAGAAAATACAATCTTCTTTCTGAAAATTTTTTACCCCCCCCCCCCCCCCAAAAAAAAGAAACAACCTTCTATTAAGACAAAATTTAGCTATAGACTAAGCTAAGTACAGGGTTGGGGAATTAAAGATTAAAACGGAAGTTACCCCAAAATATGATTCATAAGAAATTGTAAATTATTGCCAATAGGGGGGGGGATAGGGGGCTATCATTTTTAAATGATAACACCTCATTTTTTTTATTGAAGGCAAGGATGCCAAAAAGGTAATTATTTTTTTTTTCATTTAAAGTGGAGACGGAAGAAAATGATATCAAATTCCCTGGGAAACCATTGCAATATTTTGATAGACCCAGGGCACCCCCATTGGGACCATTGGGACGTTCATGGTCTTGGGTATTTTGCGATTTCTTATAGGTTACTAATTTGGCCTAATTTGGATTTTGTGTGTGCTCCCTTTTAATTAGATTCTTTGGATCTTATTGAATGCCACGGCGAATCTATGACACAGTTTTCCAATAATTTGGAGTACATCTGAATAATTTCGACATTTTTGTTGTTTTTTTTGTACCCCTTTACTCATGCCCTCAATTTTTTTTTCAAGGAACACTAAGCTGTTTAACGTTTTTTGTGTGTTTGTTTGAATCATATAGTGGCCTAGTTAATTATTAAGTAAATTTTTTTTGATGTAAATCTGAGACGGTATCCTATCAAGGTGGTATCCAGAGGGGGGGGGGTAGGGAGGTATTACATTTAAATGATAATATCTCGAAATTTTTTTATTGAAAGCAGGAATGCCAAAAACTTAATTTTTGTTTAATTTAAAGCAGATACGGCATCCTATCATGGTGGTATCCAGAGGGGGGGGGGTAGGAGCTATCACATTTCAATGATAATGCCTCGATTTTTTTTAAAGCTGGGATGCCAATAATTTTTTTTTTATTTAAAGCTGAGACGGTATCGTATCAAGATGGTATCCAGAGGGGGGGGGGCATAGGGAGTTATTATATTTAAGTGACAGTACCTTGATTTTTTTTTTTTTTGAAAGCAGGGATGCCAAAAAGTTGACAAAAATTAACAAGATTTTCGTGAGTTATACTTGATAGAGCACTTGTATAGTTTTATCGTCCAAAGGGAAAGAGACACATGCGTCCAATCCGTTTTATTTTATTGATGAAACGAGTTTACTTTGAAAACATTCATTCATAAGTACCAGGCAGATTCACACTAAAACGAATTGGTGTGACGAAAGCGATATCGACATCCCCACCTATCGTTGCGCTCGAGTGACAATGGCGCCCTTGGTCCAGTGCCCAAGTTACATTAAAAGGCTAGGTCATAATAAAAGCTTTCAATTTGGGAGGTTCAAGGAGGAGTCTTTGACAGTCTTATGACCTCAGGGTACTAGATGTTGCAACGTTCTTACGTATCTATAGTGGTTTAAAAAATTTAATCACCCCACAAATGATGATCAAAAATATGCACAAATATAACAAATTTAGCATTTGGAATATTATAACACTTTTTTCAAAGCTTTGAAAAAAAGAAAAAAGGGTAAAATACCCCTAACTACGCTTGAAAGCTATTTTAAAAAGAAACTCTTAGGGGATTTCCATGGATATGACCATAACAGAAGCTTTGAGCCTGGGTGGGAATCAAAGAGGAGTCTTCGAGTATTTTGACCACAGGCAACTTATTGTTGCGACTTTCTTAAATTTGGTAATTTTTGTGAGCATTTGGAAATCAAAGCTTAAACTCAACAACTGATACTAAGTCTCCTAACATTTTGCTTGGATTAAAAGTGACGAACTAGGAAAAAAATCTCAACATCTTCTTGGAGCTACTTCAGTCTGCATATTATTTCATTTAATTACATTTAAAACGGAGGAGCTTTTCACTTTTTACCTAAGAAAATAGCTGGCACTTAATTTTTCTTCGTACCGAATAAACCATTAAGTGTTTTTTGTTTCATTGTAATTAAAGTGTTCTTATGTGAAGTGTTCATCATGTATTTTTCAATTTGATAAGTTTACTCCTTTTAGATGCAGTTTATAATTTAGCTGATATTAGGTATTTACGATTTTATAATTTGGAATGAATCCCCAAAAGAAAAAATGAATAATATCCAAAAGAGCATCCAAAAGCAACAAAAAAAGCAGCAGTTCAGCCTTAGCCTCCATGACATATATTCTATAAAGAAACCAAAAACCACTTTAAAATGCATTTTTTTTTTTAATAGTTATTAAAAACCGGTTTTTAATAAAAGGAAGGCTTTTTAGGAATCCAAAAGAGCAAAAAAAAACAATCAATATCAAAGTCGCCCATTTCAACTGTTTTAAAGGTGACAAAAGAGATATAGGCAAAGGGCATTATGAAAAAATTAAGCTTCTAGTTCAAACATAATTTCAAAGTTTTTACACAGATAACTGACGAATTTTGCGATACGGTATTTGAAGTTTTGTATGCAGTAATGCTCGATGAAAAAAAAACTACTAATTTTGATAATTATTTATGTTAAGAATACAGAGCTAATAGATAATTCAACTATTATGCAAGGGTTCTGAAACACCACAGCCATTTCGTTTCTACCAGATTTCTACATCTCTTGGTGAATAACTAAGAAGACCAGTTTCCAGCCAGCGACTTGTGAAGTTTTGAACTCATGAATAAGCTCGAATCTGTTGTACATTTAAGCTGTGATTCGAGAAAGACTGATTAAAACATCGGTAAGATGTGCAAGAATAAAATTTGCAATTTACTGAAAAAATACAAATGAATGTGCATTGTCAGTTTAATATACATATACTGATATTTAGTAATCGAAATGTTAATATTATTTGATTTATTGAAGTTATAAAAGTAAAAACATTTATATTTTTTCAGTAAAGTGCAAATTTTGTTCTGGCCTTGGGAAGGCATAGGGGTTTTGCGCCCAACTTATGGTAATTTCTGCTCGTTTTGAGGTTGACTCGGTTAATCATTGTAATTTCTGTTCGTTTTGGGTTTCATTTATTTATCGATGCTGATTTGTGGTAGTTTTACGCTAGGTAGATTATTTGATTTATTTCTACTCATTTTTTTGTTTAATGGAGTTCTTTACCTTTCTTTGAATAACTTATTTTGTGGAAAAAGTTTTTTTTTAATTAATATCAAATTAAGGTTTGGAAACATCAACAATTTAAAATAAATTCGAGGCCTTTAAAATAATGGTTGAAACCTGTTTTGTCTCAATTTCATTTGCCTGTTCGATTCTAAGAAGGATTTGGCTAATCTCACTATGTATGCATTTTTGATGATGCCATTAATATGAATGTATTTCAATCTGTGCCTATCGCAGGGATACCAGAAAGAGCTTATAGTAGGAGAGCCACTTTGCCTGGGTCAGGAATTTAATGCGCAGAAACCCATATAGGCAGGTGAGTAATCTGAGTATTCCTCTGAAAAGTCCTGATGAAAGGTGATCTCTTGGGAGTATTTCATTAGATTTTAGATGTTTTACTTTTCAGTTTATGATGGCTTACATTTACTAATGACAATACTACACGTCTATAGACCCTTCATTTTGGTTGATTGTGTTCGTCTGGACTATTTGTCTTAGGTGGTTGGATGGGTGAGTAAGGTCAAGGCCTCATTCAAGAGCTTATATATCTTAATTACTAAAGTAGGAAAACAGTTTTTTCTACTGAATAATTACCATTGACACATTATAAAAAATATATTTATTTTTATCTATTATTATTTTAATATAATTAGTGATAATTGTTTTAACTAAATCATGGGCGCTCGCAGGGAGGGGGAGGGGGAGCAGGGGGGCCATGGCCCCCCTGCAATTTAGACCAGAGTAGGAAGAAAATAGAAGTGTAGCAACTAATCAAAGAAAAAGAATTTCTTATGATTGTTTTGTCTTTAAGAATTGCTATGAAACTTGTTTAGAATCAATTCATAATTTAATTCAATTCTTAGATCATAGATTAACTCAATATAGGTCATTATTTATCTATCTAAAGGAAACCAAAACCGGAACCCAATCATTATTTAAAATAGTAATTTCAAAGAGGAAGTGGCCAATGACCTGGAAAACCTCGCTTATTCTCCCACTTTATAATAAAGGTAATCCTGCTACACATAATAACTATAGACGAATAGGCCTCATAAACAGTGCTGGAAAAGTCCTAGAAAAAGTTATAGATAAAAGGTTGGGAATGTGGATAGAAGAGAAACAAATCTTGCAAGAAGAACAAGGTGGGTTCAGAACAGGTTATTCTACAGCTGATAGAGTTTTTGTTATTAATGCTCTTGTAGAAAAGCATTCCAAAGGTAAAGGAAAATTATATGTGGCCCTAATTGATTTGAAATCAGCATTTGATAGTGTATATCGTGTTTTATTGTTGAATGTTTTATTAAATCTAGGCCTACCAATCCCTTTTATACAAATTCTATCATCTATGTATTCATTGAATAAAAGTTTTGTGAAAGTTGTTAGGAAGGGAATATCTCTGCCATTTTTCTCGAAAAAGGTCGTGCGCCAAGGAAGTACACTTTCGCCAAAATTATTTGCTATGTTTATTAATGATATTGTTCCTTATTTCCGACAAAGATGGGCACCTACTCTCTGACTGGGAAAACTGAATATGTCAATGCTGCTATTTGCAGACGACATTATATTACTGGCAAAGACAAAGAATGATTTACAAACTCTCTTGAATCTCCTTGAAAAATATTTGCAAGAGAAGAAACTAGAGGTGAATGTCACGAAATCCCAAGTCATGATTTTTAGCAAAAAACCCTTGGATTCAGCACCATAATTTTTATTGAATGGAAAAATGCTGGAAGTGGTGGAAAAGGCCAAATACTTAGGTTTCATCCTTTGTCAAAATGGAAAATGGACGAGTCATATTACAACAATGGCACAGAAAGGAAGAAATGCATTATTTGGTATATACAGAAGAACACTAACATCAGAAATAAGTGATTTAAGCCTCCACAAACATATATTTAATACTAAAATTATGCCTATACTACATTACGGATCAGAAATATGGAGGTATCAGCCGGCAAAGCAACTAGAAACCCTTCAACTTCAATATTATAAAGTTTTTGGCCTACACAATACAACACATACATTAGTATTAAAAGGTGATCTTGGTATATTTAACCTGAAATCGAAAAGATATACCCAAATCATCAAATTTTGGTTAAGACTTCTAGAACTTCCCCAGACTAGACTTGCCCGAGCAGCATATGAAGATCTTCTCCTTCAGTGTAACAAAACATCATGGTCAGCACAAATCAAAAGGATATTAGATGAGAATGAATTTTCAAGTTCGTGGGAGAAGGGAAAAGGGCCAGAAGATCATGAAAAGTTCTTCAAAGAATTTAGTGCAAGACTTGAAGACCAAGAAGTGCAACGATGGCAAGCAGCTGTGGACAAATCTCCGAGTCTTACTTTGTACAGAGAAGTAAAAGAGAATGTTGGTCAGGAGTTTTATTTCAAGCTGGGATTGCCCATTAAATATATGAGGATTTGGATTCAGATTCAAGCAAATCGTCTTCCAATTTATGCTAAGGTTGTAAGGAAAATGAGGGAAGGTCCGGAGGCCGGGTGTAGTTGCTTGAGATGTGGGGAAAATGATTATGGGTTGGGCCATTTCCTCCTCCGGTGTAAGCAATCTTGCATTTAACGGGATCAATTATCCAGGATGGGGAAGATAGGCTGCTTTGTGAGTTAATGAGATCTAGGACTCCCCGTTATATTGTGGCAGTAGGAAATTTTGTATTGATGGGAAGGATGTCAAATGAAGTGTAATTTTTCTTTAGTATTTGTCTTTTTGTATATGGCTTTAATTGGCTTTTAAATACAGATTATTATTATTATTAGTATTTAGGGTGTAGAGTAAATACTCTCAAGGGCATTCTTATGCCCTAGTAATAGTGCGACAAGCTTGATCAAACTTACCGAATTTTGGCTTAATAAACAAAGAAAGTTTTATATATATACAGCGTCTTGCCCTACCAAGAGTCAGTTTAGGCTTGGTTTTTGCTCATATTTTGTCAAGCTAAATATTAGTAAAAATATTTAGTAAAAATATTAGTAAAATAGTAACCATTCTTTTTTTTATAGTAAAACTCTTGGTTTTTCTATACCGGTATAGATTCACATTTTTGTACCACTCACTGTTTGAAATATGATGTCTAAAGGAATCATGATCAGTCTGGTGGCCGGTGGTTTCCGAGGGGGTAATTGCCGGGGGAGGGGGGGAACAACTAGAATCGATCAGTCTATATGATAAGTGTAGACAATCCCTCTGGAAAATATCTAACAAATCTTCCGTCTTCAGAAGCGCCCGTATTTTGGAATGCCCCATTCGATTAACACCAAAGTTATATCTGGAGTTTGGTTAACTGATTTAATAGTGATAGGTCTTCAGTTGTTTGTCTGATATTAACGGTACTTTTCTGTTCAATACTTGTTTGACATAGTAGCTAACTGGTTAAAACTCAAAAATGATACTTAACTGAGTGACGATATACTTCTTTGTATTTTTTTTACCACAAAATTTATTTTTCCTCCAATCACCGCTATTCTGGTATCTGCCCCCCCCCCCCCCACCCTGGAAAATTTTCTGCGAACGCCCTTAAACTTAATACCACTTTTTATTTGAGAACAACAAAATAGCTAGATTCTAAAGTCTTAAGTAAAAAAAATAGAGCCAAAGTAACCAAGTCGGTATTTTTTTCTGCTATTAGAAAAATGATAAAGTAAACAGACTCAGAAATACCCAAATTCATTAGATCAGCTAAAAAAAAAAAAAAAAAAAAAAAAAAAAAAAAAAAAAAAAAAAAAAAAAAAAAAAAAAAAAAAACAGAAAAATGATTTGTGAAATAAATACAAGAAACTGCACCAAGCATTGTTAAAACATCACTGTGAAATATGTCAAAGAGGAGGGACGAAGTGCTCCTCTATATATGCCTACCAAAGACCTGCAAATAAAGAAATTGATACTTACTATTACACCAGTAATACTGCCTTCCTTTTTTCACTTGAGATGTCATAAATAACAAAGTGGATTTTGCAATACCTGCGCATCCAAGGACAACGATGAAAGTAACCACGTAAGATAGGAATCTCATTACCTTCATCACTTTTCGCATAAATCTTGTATTGGCAGCTGATCCAAAATCCTGATCAGGGGGTTGGGTCCGGAAAACATCCCACCCTCTCTGAATTGGATCACTGTAAAAAATAAGAATACATATTTCCTGACACTTTTCCCCTAAATAGCCACTAAGTTCATTTTAGAACTTAAGGTTCCACGCAGCCCCGGCCTACGGAAGTAGTACCCCTACTCTGCTTTCAAAGGGCCAGATAGGGAAATTAACATAGGGGAAATAACATTGGATTTCAAACGGCCAGGTAGCGAAATTAACATAAAGAAAATAACATTAGATTTCAAGCGCACAGATAGGGAAACTAACATAGGGAAAATAGCATTGGATTTCAAACGCACAGATAAGGTAAATAGCATTGGATTTCAAGCGCACAGATAGGGAAAATAACATTGAGTTTTAAACGCAGCCCTCTGACGTCACGCGGTACACCTGTTTCTAGGTGATATTCCCGCCCTTGGCAAGGTCAAATGGCACACACCCTCTTCCCTGTTTCTAGGCAAAATTTCCAGGTGTTTCAACTACTTGGAATGTGGTCCGTATAATACACAAATTTTAATAATAAGCTCCTAACCCCTCACGCCTGTTTCTAGCGCATGCCCTCTGTCATCACAGCACACGCCCCCGTTTAAAGCGCATGTTGCACCACGTAACACACCCTCGCCTTTAAAGGGTCAGATAAGTGGAATTACCAACCCTTCGCACCTGCACAGTGCAGTCACCTGTTCTATTAAAGGGAACACACTTCGCAAGACCTCATGACACACCCCTTGGAGTCCAATGACGTCATAAGACTTACCCCGTTTCAAAAAGACAGGTCTAATATGCTTGACGCGATTTTGTGTAACCCTACCACAGGAAACCAAGGGGGAATCCCCGCTTGTAGCTCACACTTTACCTAATGATTGCGCATCCCTCACTGCCAGATAATACCATTTTGACACTTTTCACCCAAAAGCCTTTTTTTCGGCGTTTCATTTTTTCGCTCAAAACACCATTAATTTTTTTTTTTTATAGTTCTTGACCCCACCAGAACTCGAAAGGACATCCCCTTCCAACGGTACTGCGCGCCAAGCAAGTCGTTCATGAAACCTTTGTCAATATTTTGTATCTTGAACCATATTCTAAAAATAAACTATTGTACGACACCTGAGATTCCCCATTTTTTGGCAGTCGTTAGAATGGCATGTTTACTCTCCCAATTTGATACACCCCAGGGGTTATTTGCTTTCAAGATGTTAATAAAGGGGAAATGTGTGTCTTACTCCTGCTAGAAACTAACATCTTAAAAACACAGACAATGAAAATAAAAACAAATTGAAAAGCAATCAAACATAGAAAAAAAACATGTCAAAAAATAAAAGATGAAAAAGCCGCACCGTTAACATACGCAAAAAAGAACCATCTACTATAAAAAACTGGGAGCTTCTAGTCTGCAATCCCTCAGAGACTAGGGGAGGAGGGGAGTGATATTAGATGCAATTTAAACCATATTAAGAGCTTTTAAGGAAATACCCCTTTTTCATTAAGATAAATTTATGAATATTAAAAAACATCCTAACAATAGCTTCCACCTCCTGACTTATCATTAAGCTCTAGAGTATATTAATCAGTGACAATGCATACCGCATCGGTAAATTATGGTTGATATTAAACACCCCCCACGACATCGCTACATCTCCCCCAAGAAATCTTTCAGGCATTTCCTAATAAACATTATGGTTCTGAATCCCGTGATTCAACCCAAGCCAATCATAATGCCCCAGAAAATACTCCACACTGCCAGAGAATTTCACCCATGTGACACCACCCTCCTCCCCCATCCCCTGGGTGACCTAATATTAGTTGGATTTCCCATTTTTTGGCAGTCGTTAGAACAGCGTGTTTACTACCAAATTTGATACACTCCGGGGGGTATTTGCTTTCAAGATATTAATAAAGGGAAATGCGAGTCTTACTCGTCCCAAACAATAAATCTTAAGAACACAGACAATGAAAATGAAAACAAATTAACAAGCAATAAAACAAAGAAAAAAACACGACAAACAATAAACGATGAAAATGTCATGTTATCATATACGCAAAAAAAGAACCATCTATTATAGAAAACTGGGGCTTCTAGCCTGCAACCCCGGGGGCAGGGGAGGGGGGACGTTATTACATACAATTTAAACCATATTAAGAGCTTTTAAGGAATACCCCTTTTTCATTAAGATAAATTTATGGATATTCACATTATCCTAACAATAGCTTCTAGCTCGCACCTAGCAGCTTTCATTTTCAGAGGATACATTGATAATAGATGTAGTTTTTAGGCGTTATTGCAGCTTTAAAAGGATAAAGAATAACATACCTAATTTATGGAAAGACGAAGGGAGAGGACTCCAGGGGAGGGGAACCGTTTTCTCCGTCACCAGCTCAACACTGTTTTATTGTTTTATCCTTACGCAAAGCGGTAATTTTCAAGCGTACATTTATGGTTATCCTGCATCCTCTACTAAGGTACCAACCTGTTCGCTGCTTGCCTCCGAGGAAGTGTCCTATCCCCCCGAGCAGTTTGTTCTAGCCCAACACACGCCCAGGGCAACATTTTTCAGCAAAAATATGAGGGAGGGGATAATAATATACACAAAAATAACCGTGTATTATAGAAAAAAGAGACTTCTAGCCTAAAACCCAGGAGGATAAGAAGGGGGGAAGTGATATTAGATGCAAATTTAAGACATATTAAGAGTTTTTAAGGGAATACCCCTTTTTCATTACGATAAATTTATGAATATTTCACATTATTCTAACAATAGGTTCCAGCTCCCGCCTAGTAGCCTTCATTTTCAGAGGGCTTATTGATAGTAGATATAGTTTTTAGACGTTATTGCACCTTTAAAATGATAAAGAATAACATGCCAAATTTAAGGAAAGACGAAGGAAGAGGACTCCAGGGGGGGGACCGTTTTCTCCGTCACCAGCTCAACACTGTTTTATTTTTATCGTTACGCAAAGCGCTAATTTTCAAGCGTACATTTATGCTTATCCTGCCTCTCTCCACTAAGGTACCGACCTGTACCATGGTCACCTCCGGGGAAGTGTCCAGTCTCCCTGAACGGTTTCTCTTAGCTCAGGGTACATTTTTCACCAAAGTATCAAAATGCACAAAGGGTATAAATTCTTGTCCCCGCCCACCCCGTGCGCTGTGGGGGAGTTCGGTCTGTGTCTACTCATTCCTGGGACGGAATCCGGGCTTGGGCTAGGCGATAAAAGAGGCTAAAAAACGCTATTGCTCGAGATAACATAAAATGTAACAATAATAGGGAAATCATCATATAATTTCTCCGGCAACCCTCTAAAATCAGGCCACCCCTGTTTTCTAGCGCTCAGCTAACAAGATTCGTGCCCTGGCAAAATTCCCACCCTGACAAAATTCCAGGCATTAATACATTGTTTTTCTAGAAGACCCCCTGGATTTCCCGTGATGGGTCTAATATGAATGATGCAAGTGTATCTCACAAACAAGACTAAAAGGACCCCATGGAACTCCAGCATGCCACATACACATGCGTATTGCGTATTAACAGCGATGTATATCTTATGCAAAAATACGTAAGGGCAGACGCCCAAACCGATAAAAAGTATACTTATTATCCAGAGCGGAATAGTGCTACGATACTGTTTTCACACTAGCACCAGCTCTCCACATGACAGAAGTCCCCCTTTCTTTGCTAGTGTTTGATACTCTAAGCATTTCACCTCACAATGTTACACTACTACTGCCCCTGTGAAACACCACTATCATCATCCCCCCCGAAACACTTTTCAGTCATTTCTCGTTAAAAATTTTATTTTCAACTCATTCATTCGGGTTTTCGCAAGCAATTCAGCCCACAGTACCACACTATAAGTACTCTCTAGAATCCCTACAACACTTTCCATCATCATTGTAAACGTCTTCTAACATTTGAAACACACACACTCACACACAAAAACATAAACACACACACACACACATAAAAAAATACACACGCACACACAAAAAAAAACAACACAGACACACACACACAAACACGCACACACACAAACACACACGCACACACACACACACACACACACACACACAAACACACACACAACACAGACACAGACACACAAACACACACACAAAACGCAAACACACACACACACACACACACACACAAAACAACACACAAACACACACACACAAACAAAAACACACACGAACACAAAAAAACACACACACACAAAAACAACACAAAAAACACACGAACACAAGCATAAAATTCACCCCCCCCCCCCCCACCCAAAAGATGTATGCATACTTCCTAATAACAAATAATATACGTAAACAATGTGCAAACTTTGCAACTTAAAGACCTTTCCCCAGGGACTCTGTGTATTCATGATATCTCAAAAGGCATAGTTATTCGGCCTTTTAACTATACTGAACAAAATGGCTATCTCAAAATTTTTATCGGACGATTTTGAGAAACAAGGCTTGGGAAAAACTTGGAGGGCCAAGTTGCCCTCCAAGTTTTAGTCACTTAAAAAGCGTACTAGGAACCTTTAATGACCGTTTGAATGAGCCCTCTCCCGATATTCTAGGACCACTGGGTCGATACGATCACCCCTGGGGAAAAAAAAAACAAAAAAAAGAACAAAATTCCACATTTTTGCAGATAGGAGCTTGAAACCTCTACAGTAGGGTTCACTGATACGCTGAATCTGATGGTGTGATTTAAGATCATTAAGATTCTATGACATTTAAGGGGTGTTTCCCCTAGTTTTCGAAAATAAGGTAAATTTCCTCAGGATCGTTACCTTTAATGGGTAAGACTAAACTTAATGAAACTTATATATTTGAAATCAGCATAAGAATCCGACTCTTTTGATATATCTATTGGCATCAAAATTTGTCTTTTAGAGTATTGGTTACTATTGAGCCGGGTCCAGGCATTTGGATAAAATATTTTTTATGAGATTTACTGTTTAGTTCAGCATAGTTAGCTTCGATTGGTATTAAACATTTTCTTAAAATATGTTTTAAGTAATACGTAAAATAAATGAAACAGAATTCTATTAAAATACATGCTCTTGACGTGATTACCTAACACAGACGGAAAACAATGCACCCAAACCTTCTCCAATTTATGAAAAAAACGGTTGCCTGTAAATTCTATTTTATCGGAAATATTTACTTTCAATGATATTTTGCGGACTGTTCTTATCTTTTAGGCTCTATTCTGTAAAGCATTTAGACATTAATTTTTTTTATATGTTTTTAGCCAACAAAATATCATAAATAAATGAAGAACAATGAGTACCTTGATTAGCTTTTTTTTATAAAGAAGGGAGTAAGTACTGTTGAATTTAAATAAGTTATTGAAAGAAAACAGATAGGTTACTTACTTCTCAGTGTCCTTGATGACAGAATTTTCGTCATCGGATGATGAATAGTATTCATCGTCTTTGTTGTCACTTAAACTCGTCTTCTTATTTAGTGGAAGCAAAGCCATTCATGTATCCTTACTATTTTAAAAACTTTTTTTGACACAAACTTTAAGACTACTAAAAAATTTCTTGTATCATTCAATATCTCTTATCTTATCATTAAAGACTTTAATGACGCTGTGAAGTCTTAAAGCTCTAACTCAGTTTAAAAAAAAAGTTACAGATTAAGATAAAACAACATAAATTAGCGTTCAAATATAATCAATAAAAAAATTCTTTAGGAGTATAGTTTTAATCAGTCTTAGTAGCCTACTCCTCAACATATTTTATGATCAGTTTCATACTTGTGTCGAAATTCTGACATATTTTGGTTTAATCCCGCTTTCTAGGGCTATAATGAGAGAAGGGTTGAGATGGTTAGGGCAAGTTCTGCGGATGAAGGATGACAGACTGCCAAAGATTGTCCTTTTCGACTAACCGTCTAGGGCTAAACAAAAAACAGGTCGTCGGGGATGGGGTGGGAGGATATCGTGAAAAAAGATTTAAGGGAACTGGAAACTTCTTAGAAGGGCAAAAAGAGGGAGGTTTTGACTAGATTAGGATAAAGGAGGAGCGTGTGTAGCCGTGTTGGCCTCAGGCGACTTGGTGCTGCGGTGAGTTGTTGGTAGTAGTAGTAGCAGTAGTATAACCCAAGACTGGCTATTTCAAGGTAGTGTAAAGAAATATACGTTTATGGGCATGTTCCGATGGATCTTTTACTGGTCCTAAAGGAATGTTGCGCCTTTTTCCGGAAGGGGAAGGGGGACAAGATTTCAAAAGTGTCCTTGAGGGGAGAATTAAGTAAGAAATGGCTCCATGAAACGAATATATAAAAAAAAATAGTTACATCCACGCTTGTAAGAGAAAAGTCCTGACAGATTTACTGATAAACCTAACCTAAGATTAACTATTTCAATGTAATCCAAAGAAAAATAACTTTGAGCTTGTTCCGATGGATCTTCGACTGGTCCTATTGATTTTGTTACAATTTTTTTTTGTAGGAGGTCAAGATTCTAAAATTTTCCTTGAGGGGGGGGGGGATGACATAATCCATACCTCGATGACACTGGTTACAAGAACCAATTTAGTTGTATCCACGCTTGTAAGTCAAAAGTCCTGACAGACCTAAATTAAGATTGGCCGTTTCAAAGTAGCCCAAAGCAAAATATGTTTCTGGGCATGTTCTGATGGATCGTCAACTGATCCTAGAGATTTCGTTACGATTTTTTTTTTTTGAGGAGGTCAAGATTCTAAAATTGTCCTTGAGGGGGAATTACATAATCCATACCTCGAAGACACTGGTTATAACAACCAATTTAGTTGTATCCACGCTTGTAAATGAAAAGTCCTGACAAACCTAAAGCAAGTTTGGCCATTTCAAAGTAACCCAAAGCAAAATATGTTTCTGGGCATGTTCCGATGAATCTTCGACTGGTCCTAGTCATTTCGTTACATTATTTTTTGGAGGGGAGGAGGGCAAGATTCTAAAACTGTCCTCGACGAGAGGATTAAGTAACAAATATTTCCAGGAAACGGTAACAATTTAGTTGCAGTCACACGTGCAAGAAAAAAGTCCTGACACACCTAATCTAAGATTGGCCATTTCAAGGTAATTAATTAAAAAAAAACATCCCGAAAATCAAGTTTTTCAAAGAAAAGTAAAGGCCATTTTAAACTTAAGCTCAGCAGATACAAATACCTGTTAAAATTCAAACTCAAAACGACCAGAAATTACAATTAAAAAAAAAAAAAATGAAACCCAAAACGAACAGGAATTAAATAAAGAATCATAGCAAAAAACATGCAACAAGTAATAATATAAATAAATAAATAGATCTTAAAGCGAGTAATGCTTAGATTGAATATGAAAATCAAGCTTAAAACGAAAAAAAATATTTTTTTTATTGAAGTATAAATGAAACTTAAAACGAAGAGAAATTAAATAAACAATCAATGCAAAGAATCATGCAATAGATACTAATGTAAATGAATAAATAAATCTTAAAACGAGTGAAACTTAATTTGAATATGCAAGCCAAGCTTGAAACGAACATAAATCACTACAAATAAGAGTTTGGGTATCGCCTCCTTCTCTCACTGTAAAAGTCTAAAACCTACTGCGTCATTGGCACCTTACTGAAAACCAATTTTATTACAAATATTTTCTTTTGTACTTAATATTGAAAACAAACATTAAAACTATAGTAAAATTTTGAACTGATGAGCTTTCAGCAATTAATATAATAATACATCAAATTTTCAGTTTAATTAATTAGTTCTTTCTAAAGTTGTTCAAGACGAATATAGTTTCAATACAAACAAGAGTTTGGGTACAGCCCTCTTCCTTAACTGTAAATAAAAACCAAAAGCCTACTGCGTCATTGGCGCTTAATTGAAAACAAATTATATTTCAAATATTTTCTTTTCCAGTTCTTACAGCATTGAAAATAAAATAAAATTACAGTGAAATAAATTCTTGAACTGATGGATCTTTCAACAATTAATGTCATTATATATCAAATACCAATTTGATGTTGTTTATACTTTCCAAGACTGTTCAAGAAACATATAGTTTTCAGTAAAGCACCAATGACGCACTAGGTTTTAGACTTTTACAGTGAGAGAAGGAGGCGATACCCAAACTCTTGTTTGTAGTGATTTTTGTTCGTTTCAAGCTTGATTTGTATATTCAATCTAAGTTTCACTCGTTTTAAGATTTACTTATTCATTTACATAAATATTTACTGCATGTTTGTTTGCATTGATTGTTTATTTAATTTCTGTTCGTTTTAAGTATCATTTATACTTCAATAACAAAATATTTTTTTTGGTTTTAAGCTTGATTTTCATATTCAATATAAGCATTACTAGCTTTAAGATCTATTTACTTATTTATATTATTACTTGTTGTATGTTTTTGCTATGATTGTTTATTTAATTTCTGTTCGTTTTGGATTTCATTTATTCTTTAATAGTAATTTCTGGTCGTTTTGAGTTTGAAATTTAACAGGTATTTGTATCTCCTGATCTGAAGTTTAAAATGGTCTTTACTTTTCTTTGAAAAACTTATTTTTCGGAAAGTTTTTTTTAAACTAATTTTTGTTCGTTTTTGATTGCAAAAAGTTTCAAGTTTTTAAAAATTCTATAGTCGAAAGTAATTGGAGGGCAACTAGCCTCCTCCACGCCCATCATTCCCCCAAACACATCGAATCAAAATTTTGAGATAACCATTTTATTCAGCGTAGTTAATTTCCAGATAGAAAATAATTTCTGAGGAGGACACTCCCCCACAACCCTCGGGGCAAGGGTTTTAAGTTATGCCCTGAGGGCATATAAGAACAATGTTGGCAAAATGTATTATTTATTGATTTTTTCCTTTAGAGCAGGGCGCTTCGTATCGAAGAGGTTGTCGTAGAAACTTCGAAAAGGGCTCATTGAATTGGAAATTGGAGTGGCTTGTGCTCTTTTTAATAGTCGAAAGTGATTGGAAGGCAACTAACACCCCTTCCACGCCCACCATTTCCCAAAACACATCCAATCAACATTTTGAGATAGCCATTTTGTTCAGCGTAGTTGATTTCCAGATAGAAATTATGTTTTTGAGGAGGACACTCCCCCACAGCCTTCAGGGCAAGGGTTGTAAGTTATGCCCTGGGAGCATATAAGGTTTATATAGAAGGCGTTGTCACAGAAACTTCAAAAAAGGCTCATTCAATTGAAAATTCAAAGGGCTAGTGCCCTTTTTAATAGTCGAAAGTGACTAACCCCCCTCTCACGCCCACCTTTTCCCCAAACACATCCAATCAAAATTTTGAGATAGTCATTTTATTCAACGTTGTTTTAAGTTCTGTAAATTAGGTATTTGAGGATGACAACCCCCTCACAGCCCTCAGGGCAAGGGTTGTAAGTTATGCCCTGGGGGCATATAAGGTTTTTATAGAACGCGTTGTCGTAGAAACTTCAAAAAGGACTCATTCGATTAGAAATTGAAATGGCTAGTGCCCTTTTTAATAGTCGAAAGCAATTGGAAGGCCACTAACACCCCTTCCACGCCCATTATTTCCCGAAACACATCCAATCAATCTTTTGAGATAGCCATTTTGTTCAGCGTAGTTGATTTCCAGATAGAAATTATGTTTTTGAGGAGGACACTCCCCCACAGCCTTCAGGGCAAGGGTTGTAAGTTATGCCCTGGGGGCATATAAGGTTTTTATAGAAAGCGTTGTCGTAGAAACTTCAAAAAAGGACTCATTCGATTAGAAATTGAAATGGCTAGTGCCCTTTTTAATAGTCGAAAGTGACTGGAGGGCAACTAACCTACCTCTCACGCCCACCTTTTCCCCAAACACATCCAATCAAAATTTTGAGATAGCCATTTTATTCAACGTTGTTTTAAGTTCTGGAAATTAGGTCTTTGAGGATGACAGCCCCCAAACAGCCCTCAGGGCAAGGGTTGTAAGTTATGCCCTGGGGCATATAACGTTTTTATAGATCGCGTTGTCTTAGAAACTTCAAAAGAGGTTCATTCAATTCGAAATTGAAATTGCTAGTACCCTTTTTAATAGTCGAAAGTGATTGGAAGGCAACTAACACACCTTCCACGCCCACCATTTCCCCAAACCCATCCAATCACAATTTTGAGATAGCCTTTTTGTTCCGCGCAGTTTAAAGTTCAGGAAATTATACCTTTGAGCAGGGCACTCCCCCCAGAGTCTTCAGGGCAAGGGGTATAAGTTATGCCCTGGGGGCATGTAAATTTGTATTGAAATCTTTGTCGTAGAAACTTGAAAAAGGGCTCATTCGATTGGAAATTCCAAAGGTCTAGTGTCCTTTTTAATAATCGAAAGTGATTTGAGGGCAACTAACCCCCCTCTAACGCCCACCTCTTCCCAAACACATCCAATCAAAAATTTTAGATAGCAATTTTGTTCAGCGTAGTTGATTTCCAGACAAAAATTATTGGAAGGGCCTGAGAGCATATAAGAACGATGTTGGCACAATGTATTATTTATTATTTTTGTCCTTTAGAATAGGGCACGTCGTATCGAAGAAGTTGTCGTAGAAACTTCGAAAAGGGCTCATTCAATTGGAAATTGGAGTGGCTTGTGCCCTTTTTAATAGTCGAAAGTGATTGGAAGGCAACTAACCCCCTCTCACGCCCACCATTTCCCCAAACACGTCCAATCAAAATTTTGAGATGTCCATTTTGTTCAACGTAGTCGAAAGTTCTGGAAATTAGGTCTTTTAGGATGATTATTTAAAACAACTTTCCGAAAAAATAAGTTTTTCAAAGAAAAGTAAAGGCCATTGTAAACCTAAGCTCAGCAGATACAAATAGCTTTTAAAATCCAAACCCAAAACGACCAGAAATTACTATTAAAGAATAAATGAAACCCAAAACGAACAGAAATTAAATAAATAATCATAGCAAAGACATACAACAAGTAATGATATAAATGAATAACTAGATCTTAAAGCGAGTAATGCTTAGATTGAATATGAAAATCAAGCTTAAGACGAAAAAAATATTTTCCTATTGAAGTACAACTGAAACTTAAAACGAAACTAAATAATCAAAGCAAACAAACATACAATAGATATTAATGTAAATTAATAAATAAATCTTAAAACGAGTGAAACTTAAATTGAATATGCAAATCAAGGTTGAAACAAACAAAAATCACCAAAAACAAGAGTTTGGGCATGACCTCCTTCCCTCACTGTAAAAGTCTAAAACCTACTGCGTCATTGGCGCTTTACTGAAAACCAGTTTTGTGACAAATATTTTCTTTTGTACTTATCGCTGAAAATAAACATTAAAATTATAGTAACATTTTGAACTGATGAGCTTTCAGGAATTAATATCATTATACATCAAATATTCAGTTTAATTTATTAGCTCTTTTTAAAGTTGTTAAAGACAAATATAGTTTCCCTACAAACAAGTGATTGGATACTGCCTCCTTTCCTAACTGTAAATAAAAACCAAAAGTCTACTGCGTCATTGGCGCTTAACTAAAAACGGCTTATATTACAAATACTTTCTTTTCCAGTTCTTACAGCATTGAAAATAATAATACAATTACAGCGAAATAAATTCTTGAACTGATGAATCTTTCAACAATTAATATCATAGTACATCAAATATTTAATTTGATGTTGTTAATACTTTCCAAGACTGTTCAAGACGTATATAGTTTTCAGTAAAGCGCCAATGACGCAGTAAGTTTTTGACTTTTACAGTGAGAGAAGGAGGTCATACCCAAACTCTTGTTTGTGGTGATTTTTGTTTGTTTCAACCTTGATTTGCATATTCAATTTAAGCTTCCCTCGTTTTTAGATTTATTTATTAATTTACATTAATATCTATTGTATGTTTATTTGCATTGATTGTTTATTTAATTTCTGTTCGTTTTAAGTTTCATTTGTACTTCAATAGGAAAATATTTTTTCGTCTTAAGCTTGATTTTCATATTCAATCTAAGCATTACTCGCTTTAAGATCTAATAATTCATTTATATCATTACTTGTTGTATGTTTTTGCTATGATTGTTTATTTAATTTCTGTTCGTTTTGG
The DNA here is from genome assembly GCA_027921565.1 of Artemia sinica. NCBI lineage: Eukaryota > Metazoa > Arthropoda > Branchiopoda > Anostraca > Artemiidae > Artemia > Artemia sinica. The sequence continues at coordinate 29,730,342 of CM051268.1, forward strand.
GTTTCATTTATTCTTTAATAGTAATTTCTGGTCGTTTTGGGTTTGAATTTTAAAAGGTATTTGTATCTGCTGAGCTTAGGTTTAAAATGGCCTTAATTTTCTTTGAAAAACTTATTTTTCCGGAAAGTTTTTTTAATTAATTTTTGTTCGTTTTTGATTGCAAAAAATATCAAGTTTTTAAAAATTCCTTATTTCACAATAAACTTAAAAAAAAAATCAAATATTCATCAAAGCATCAAAACTGATATCAAAGTAACAATATCAAAGTGAAAAAATGGGTTTGTGTCAACCTCGGAGTTTTTATTATCTGATGTTTGAACTATTTTTAACAAAATTGCTATCACAAAACTTTATCGGATGGGTTAGGCGAAAAAGGGCGTAGGGGGAATAGATTAAGCTTTGGGCTCTTTTGACTCTTTAAAAGTGAACTAGAGCTTTCTATTTTCAATCAAATGAGCCCTCTCTGAAGTTTATACGAGTATACCTTCTATAAAAACCATATAAATCCCCGGTGTATAACTTACAACGCCTGACCCTGGGCCCTGGGAGGTTGTGTCGACCCTGGAGTTTTAAAATCTGATGGTTGAACTATTTTTAACAAAATGGTCACCTGAAATTTTTATCGGATGGGTTTATCCATCCTTTTCGCCCAAAGGCGTGAAGGGCGGGAGGGGCTAGTTGCCCTCCGATCTTTTTCACTCTAAGAAAATGAACTACAACTTTTAATTTCCATTCAAATGAACCCTCTCTGAAGTTTATACGAGTATACCTTCCATAAGAACCATATATGCCCCCAGAGCAATACTTACAACGCCTGCCCCGGCCCTGGTGGGGGGGGGGGTTGTGTTGACACAGGAGTTTTTATTATCTGACCTTTGAACTATTTTTAACGAAATGACTATACGTAAAGCAGTTTAGTTATACGATCTTAAACTGTTTTTTAAAAATGGCTACCTCAAATTTTTTTTATCAGATGTATTTGGGGAAAAAGGGCTTGGGGGGCCAGTTGCCCTCTGATCCCTTTTGACTCTTAAAAAGGGCTGGATTTCAATATCCAATTTTCAATATCAAATCAAATGAGCCCTCTCTGAATTTTATACGAACATCCCTTTCAAACGAACAATATATGCCCCAGGGCATAACTTCCAACGCCTGCCCCTGGGCCTTGGGAGGTTATGACGACACCTGAGTTTTTGTTATCTGACTTTTGAGGAATTTTTAACTTAATGCCTATCTTAAAATTTTTATTGGATGCATTTGGGGAAAAAAGGCGGGGGGTGGGGTGGGGCAAGTTGCCCTCCAATATCTTTTGACTCGAAAAAACTTAACTACAACTTTAAATTTCCAATCAAATGAGCCATCTCTGAATTTTTTACGAGCATCCCTTCAATAAGAACCATATATTCCCCAAGGGCATAACTTACAACACCTGCCCTCGGGCCCTGGGGGGGTTGTGTTGACCCCTGAGTTTTCGTTATATGGTCTTTGAACTATCTAAAAAAAACTATCTGAAAGTTCTTATCGGATGGGTTTGAGGAAAAAAGGGCGTGGATGGGGGGGGGCTAGGTGCCCTCCAATCTCTTTTGACTCTTCAAAAGTGAACTAGAACTTTCAATTTCCAATCAAATGATACCTCTTTGAAGTTAATACGAGCATCCCTTCCATAAGACCCATATATGCCCCCAGGGCATAACTTATAACACCTGCCCCCGGGCCCTGGTGGGTTGTGTGAACACCGGAATTTTTGTTATATGATCTTTGAACTATTTTTAACAAAATAGCTATCTTAAAATTTTCATTGGATGCATTTGGGAAAATAGGGTTTAGGGGGGGGGGAGGGAAGCTGGTTACCCTCCAATATCTTTTGACGCTTAAAAAGTGAACTAGAACTTTCAATTTACAATCAAATTAGCCCTCTCTGAAGTTTATACGACAATGTTGTCTAAACAAAACCTTATATGCCCCCAGGGCATAACTTATAACCCTTGCCCTGAGGGCTGTGGGGTAGTTGTCATCCTCAAAGACCTAATTTTCAGAACTTAAAACTACGTTTAATAAAATGCCTATCTCAAAATTTTGATTGGATGTGTTTGGGGAAAAGGTGGGCGTGAGAGGGGGGTTAGTTGCCCTCAAATCACTTTCGACTATTAATAAGGGACTAGCCCTTTGAATTTCCAATCGAATGAGCCTTTTTTGAAGCTTCTACAATACCGTCTTCTATAAAAACCTTATATGCCCCCAGGGTATAACTTAAAACCCTTGCCTTGAGGGTTGTGGGGGAGTGTCCTCCTCAAAAACATATTTCTATCTGAAAATCAACTACTCTGAACAAAATGGCTATCCCAAAATTTTATTGGATCTGTTTAGGGGAATGATGGGCGTGGGGGGGGGGAGGCTAGTTGCCCTCCAATCACTTTCGACTATTAAAAAGGGCACTAGCCCTTTGAATTTCCCATTGAGTGAGCCTTTTTGGTTTCTACGGCAATGCCTTTTATAAAAACCTTATATGCCCCCAGGGCATAACTTAAAACCCTTGCCCTAAGGGGTTGTGGGGGAGTCTCCTCCTCAAAAAACATATTTTCTATCTGGAAATCAACTACGCTGAACAAAATGGCTATCTCAAAATTTTGATTGGACGTGTTTGGGGGAATGATGGGCGGGGGGGGGGGCTAGTTGCCCTCCGATCACTTTGGACTATTAAAAAAGGCACTAGCCCTTTGAATTTCTAATCGAATGAGCCTTTTTTGAAGTTTCTACGACAACGCCTTCTATAAAAACCTTATATGCCCCCAGGGCATAACTTAAAACCCTTGCCCTGAGGGTTGTGGGGGAGTGTCCTCCACAAAAACATATTTTCTATCTGGAAATCAACTACGCTGAACAAAATGGCTATCTCTAAATTTTGATTGGATGTGTTTGGGGAAATGATGGGCGTGGGGGGGGGCTATTTGCCCTCCAATCACTTTCGACTATTAAAAAGGGCACTAGCCCTTTGAATTTCCAATCGAATGAGCCTTTTTTGAAGTTTCTACGACAACGCCTTCTATAAAAACCTTATATGCCCCCAGGGCATAACTTAAAACCCTTGCCCTGAGGGTTGTGGGGGAGTGTCCTCCTCAAAAAAATATTTTCTATCTAGAAATCAAATACGCTGAACAAAATGGCTATCTCAAAATTTTGATTGGATGTGTTTGGGGGAATGATGGGCGTGGGGGGAGGGGCTATTTGCCCTCCAATCATTTTCGACTATTAAAAAGGTCACTAGAACTCTCGATTTCCAATCGAATAAGCCCCCTTTGAAGTTTCTACGACGACTCCTTCCTTATGAAGTGCCTCTGGGAAATAATAGATAAATAAATGAATAATAAAACATTGGAGCCGTATGGCCTTTACTATAGGCAACGCTACAGCGTTGCCTCTGATAACCCCATCAGAGCCCTTAGAGCAAGGGTTGTAAGTTATGCCCTGGGGGCATATAAGGTTTATATAGAAAGTTGTTGTAGAAATTTCCAAAGGGGCTCATCTGATTGGAAATTGAAATTGCCCTTTTTAATAGTCGAAAGTGAGTGGAGAGTATTCATCCCCCCTCTCACGCTCACCATTTGCCCAAACACATTCAATCAAAGTTTAAAGATAGCCATTTTGTTCAACGTAGTTGAAAGTTCTGTAAATTATGTATTTAAGGATGACAAACCCCCCAGAGCCCCCAGGGCAAAGGTTGTAAGCTATGCCCTGGGGGCATATAAGGTTTTTATAGATAGAGTTGTCGTAAAAACTTGAAAAGGGGCTCATTCAAATGGAAATTGAAAGGGCTAGTGCCTTTTTTAATAGTTGAAAGTGATTGGAGAGCGACTACCGCCCCTCTCACGCCCACCATTTCCCCAAACACATCCAATCAAAATTTTGAGATAGCCATTTTGTTTAACATAGTTTAAAGTTCTGGAAATTAGGTCTTAGAGGATGAAAACCACCCCCACAGCCCTTAGGGTAAGGGTTGTAATTTATGCCCTGGAGGCATACAAGGTGTTTATAGAAAGTGTTGTCGTAGAAACTCAAAAAGGGCTCATTCGATTGGAAATCGAAAGGCCTAGTGCACTTTTTAATAGTCGAAATTGATTGGAAGGCTTGACATTTTTATAGCAAAGATCGATGTGGGTATAATGTATTATTATTTTGTTGTTGTTGTTGTTTAGACCAGGGCACTTCGTATTGAAGGAGTTGTCGTAGGAACTTCGAAAAGGGCTCATTCGATTGAAAATAGAAAGGGCTGATGCCCTTTTTAATAGTCGAAAGTGATTGGAGGGAAACTAATCCCCCCCCCCCCACGCCCACCCTCCCATTTGCCTTTATGATTAAAAACTAAATGTTGCCTCAAGATTAAATCAAAATGCACTGTGTTAATGCTAATTCCCAATAATGCATCTCAGCAGTATCCCAAGAACGACTGAGGGTATTATGTTCAAACTTTTGGGGCTACTTCTACTCTTAAAATTTCACCAAATCAAAATAGGGTAAGTGTATCCAAGCTATCAAAGAAAGTAAACAGATTTTTTTGCGTATGGTATCAAGTTTTCAATTTCAGGTCAACTAGAGAAGGTATGAAACTAAATTAAACACTACTATTTGTATCCAGATTTTTAAAAGGGTGTATGTTGTAAAAATTGCTGAAAACTTTTCTCAAGCATACAAATAGCAGGCCATACAAGCATACAAATAGCAAAATTCTTAAAAAATCGAAAAGATTTAAAGTATTATTTTCTTTTTCCCTGAAAAGACTATGTCAATATAAAACGAACAGAAATTAATTAAAAAAACTATTTCCACAACATAAGTTTTTCAAAGGAAAGTAAAGAACTCCATTAAACAAAAAATGAGCAAACTAAAATCAAATAATCTACCAAGCGTGAAACTACCACAAATCAGCATCGATAAATAAATGAAACCCAAAACAAACAGAAATTACAATAAATAACCGAGTCAAACACAAAAAGAGCAGAAATTAACATAAGCTGGACTCAAAACCCCCTATGCCTTCCCAAGATCAGAACATAATTTGCACTTTACTCAAAAAATACAAATGAATGTGCATTGTCAGTTTAATATACATATACTGATATTCAGTAATCAAAATTTTAATATTATTTGATTTATTAAAGTTATAAAAGCAAAAACATTTATATTTTTTCAGTAAAGGGCAAATTATGTTCTGGCCTTGGAAAGTCCTCAAGTTTCTACGACAAAGCTTTCTATAAAAACCTTAGATGCCCGAAGGGCATAACTTACAACCCGTGCCCTGAGAGCTGTGGGGGAGTATCCTCCTGAAAACATAATTTCTATCTGGAAATCAACTACGTAGAACAAAATGGCTATCTCAAAATTTCGATTGGATGTGTTTGGGGAAATGGTGGGCGAGGAAGGGGTGCTAGTTGCCTTCCAATCACTTTTGACCCTTAAAAAGGGCACTAGAACTCTCGATTTCCAGTAGAATGATTCCCCTTTGAAGTTTATACGACAACCCCTTTCATATGAAGTGCCTCTGGGAAAAAAAAGAAAAAAATAATAAAACAATGGAGCCGTATGGCCTTTTACTATAGGCAATGCTATAGTGTTGCCTCTGATCTAAAGAAAAATACTTTTGTTTTAGCATGTTCCGATGGATCTGTTCCGATGTTTTAGCATGTTCTAGGAACTGGTCCTAGAGATTTCGTTAAACCATATTTTGGACAGGGACGAGGACAAGATTCCAAAATTGTCCTTGAGGGGAGAACTAAGTAAAAAATATCAGTAGAGATGACTTATTGACTCGTGACACTCACCCCTGCTGCCACCTACAACTTTTTTTAACACCAAATATGGGCATAGAGTCCCTAGGGAGAACACGTGGTTAATGAGGTCAATGACATGGAACACCTGTGCTGACAGTCATTAATCAAATTGTTTCGGGGCAAAGTTTAATAATGTCTGACAGGTACTGTCAATCATTAATCAAATTGTTTCCAGGCGAAGTTTAATAATGTCTGACAGGTGATGTCAAGATTGATTGATATGTCACGAAAGGGGAATTTTTTTGTTGTTTCTAAGGGGAATTATTGATTCAAGAAAGGGGAATTAATTTGTTGTTTCTAAGGGGAATTATTGATTCACGAAAGGGGAATTAATTGTTGTTTCTAAGGGGAATTATTGATTCAAGAAAGGGGAATTAATTTGATGTTTCTAAGGGGAACGTGGGGAAGAGATATATTGATTGCGTAATCGAAGGGAGAGAATTCCCGAGAAATTGATTACATAATCGGTAGAACCCTATAAGGAGCTCGTGACGGGAATCCATTTATGGGCATAGAATGACGTAATCAACTAGGACAAATGGATTTCTGAGAAATTGATTACATAATCGGTAGAACCATATCAGTAGGTCATGACGGGAATTCATTTATGGGCATAGAATGACGTAATCGACTAAGACAATTGGATTTCTGAGAAATTGATTACATAATCGGTAGAACCCTATCAGGAGGTCCTGACGGGAATCCATTTATGGGCATAGAATGACGTAATCAACTAGGACAAATGGATTTCTGAGAAATTGATTACATAATCGGTAGAACCATATCAGTAGGTCATGACGGGAATTCATTTATGGGCATAGAATGACGTAATCGACTAAGACAAGCAAGTTACTTTCTTAATGTCCCTCCTAAACCCATTTTCCAACTTGAAGTACTTATCTTTTTCACTCACAACTATACTTTACAGCTTTTTGGATACCTCAACACCAAGAAATACTTTTCAAAGACCATTTCAGAGCAAGTTACTTTCTTAATGTCCCTCCTAAACCCATTTTCCAACTTGAAGTACTTATCTTTTTCACTCACAACTATACTTTACAGCTTTATGAGTGTCCCAACACCAAGAAATACTTTTCAAAGACCATTTCAGAGCAAGTTACTTTCTTAATGTCCCTCCTAAACCCATTTTGCAACTTGAAGTACTTATCTTTTTCACCCACAACTATACTTTACAGCTTTTTGGATACCTCAACACCAAGAAATACTTTTCAAAGACCATTTCAGAGCAAGTTACTTTCTAATGTCCCTCCTAAACCCATTTTCCAACTTGAAGTACTTATCTTTTTCACCCACAACTATACTTTACAGCTTTTTGGATACCTCAACACCAAGAAATACTTTTCAAAGACCATTTCAGAGCAAGTTACATTCTTAAAGTCCCTCCTAAACCCATTTTCCAACTTGAAGTACTTATCTTTTTCACCCACAACTATACTTTACAGCTTTTTGGATACCTCAACATCAAGAAATACTTTTCAAAGACCATTTCAGAGCAAGTTACTTTCTTAATGTTCCTCCTAAACCCATTTTCCAACTTGAAGTACTTATCTTTTTCACCCACAACTATACTTTACAGCTTTTTGGATACCTCAACACCAAGAAATACTTTTCAAAGACCATTTCAGAGCAAGTTACATTCTTAATGTCCCTCCTAAACCCATTTTCCAACTTGAAGTACTTATCTTTTTCACTCACAACTATACTTTACAGCTTTTTGAGTGTCCCAACACCAAGAAATACTTTTCAAAGACCATTTCAGAGCAAGTTACTTTCTTAATGTCCCTCCTAAACCCATTTTCCAACTTGAAGTACTTATCTTTTTCACTCCCAACTATACTTTACAGCTTTTTGGATACCTCAACACCAAGAAATACTTTTTCAAAGACCATTTCAGAGCAAGTTACATTCTTAATGTTCCTCCTAAACCCATTTTCCAACTTGAAGTACTTATCTTTTTCACTCACAACTATACTTTACAGCTTTTTGAGTGTCCCAACACCAAGAAATACTTTTCAAAGACCATTTCAGAGCAAGTTACTTTCTTAATGTCCCTCCTAAACCCATTTTCCAACTTGAAGTACTTATCTTTTTCACTCCCAACTATACTTTACAGCTTTTTAGATACCTCAAAACCAAGAAATACTTTTCAAAGACCATTTCAGAGCAAGTTACTTTCTTAATGTCCCTCCTAAACCCATTTTGCAACTTGAAGTACTTATCTTTTTCACCCACAACTATACTTTACAGCTTTTTGAATGTCCCAACACCAAGAAATACTTTTCAAAGACCATTTCAGAGCAAGTTACTTTCTTAATGTTCCTCCTAAACCCATTTTCCAACTTGAAGTACTTATCTTTTTCACCCACAACTATACTTTACAGCTTTTTGGATACCTCAACACCAAGAAATACCTTTCAAAGACCATTTCAGAGCGAGTTACTTTCTTAATGTCCCTCCTAAACCCATTTTCCAACTTGAAGTACTTATCTTTTTCACTCACAATTATACTTTACAGCTTTTTGGATACCTCAACACCAAAAAATACAACACCAAGAAATTTAAAGTTCAATTCTAATTTTTCGGTGGAAGATAGAAAAAGTAATACCATACTTGTGAATATTTTCCCGGAAGATAAAAAGTTCTAGTTCAATTTAAAATTTTCTCAAAGAAGTGAAGAAAAGTTCAAGTTCTCTTCTGAACTTTACTGAGCTTTTTCTTCTGAGCTTTTTCTATTTTTTTAATGGAAAATTCAGAAGAGAACTTGAACTTTCCTTGACTTCGTTGAGAAAATTTTAAATTGAACTAGAACTTTTTATCTTTCGTGAAAATATTCACAAGTATGGTATTACTTTTTCTATCTTCCACCGAAAAATTAGAATTGAACTTTAAATTTCTTTATGTCTTTGTGAAATAAAGAACTGAAGTGGAAGATTTTTGTTTTCTCTGGAGAAATTAGAATTGAAGTGTGTTCTTTGGTAAAGTTCAGAAGAGAACTTGAACTTTTCTTCACTTCGTTGAGAAAATTTGGAACAGTATTTTAAATTTTTCATCCCTTTGAGAAAAATCTGAACTAAAGTGGAAAATTTTTATATTATTTGGAAAAATAGAATTGAATAAAAACTAATTTCTTTTTCATTGAGAAAATTCAGAAGAGAACTTGAACTTTTCTTCACTTCATTGAGAAAATTTAAAATTGAAATAGAACTGCTTATCTTTCGAGAAAATATTCAGAGCTATGATATAGCTTTTTCTATCTACTATGGAAAAATTCTGAATTTGTAAAATTGGTTTAAGAAGCATATTAAGAAAAGAACTTGTTCTTAAATGCCTTTGAAAAGTATTGCTTGGTGTTGGAGCATTCAAAAAGCTGTAAAGTATAGTTGTGGGTGAAAAAGATAAGTACTTCAAGTTGGAAAATGGGTTTAGGAGGGACATTAAGAAAGTAACTTGCTCTGGAATGATCTTTGAAAAGTATTTCTTGGTGTTGAGGTATCCAAAAAGCTGTAAAGTATAGTTGTGGGTGAAAAAGATAAGTACTTCAAGTTGGAAAATGGGTTTAGGAGGGACATTAAGAAAGTAACTTGCTCTGAAATGGTCTTTGAAAAGTATTTCTTGGTGTTGAGGTATCCAAAAAGCTGTAAAGTATAGTTGTGGGTGAAAAAGATAAGTACTTCAAGTTGGAAAATGGGTTTAGGAGGGACATTAAGAAAGTTACTTGCTCTGAAATGGTCTTTGAAAGGTATTTCTTGGTGTTGAGGTATCCAAAAAGCTGTAAAGTATAGTTGTGGGTGAAAAAGATAAGTACTTCAAGTTGGAAAATGGGTTTAGGAGGAACATTAAGAAAGTAACTTGCTCTGAAATGGTCTTTGAAAAGTATTTCTTGGTGTTGGGACATTCAAAAAGCTGTAAAGTATAGTTGTGGGTGAAAAAGATAAGTACTTCAAGTTGCAAAATGGGTTTAGGAGGGACATTAAGAAAGTAATTTGCTCTGAAATGGTCTTTGAAAAGTATTTCTTGGTGTTGAGGTATCCAAAAAGCTGTAAAGTATAGTTGTGAGTGAAAAAGATAAGTACTTCAAGTTGGAAAATGGGTTTAGGAGGGACATTAAGAAAGTAACTTGCTCTGAAATGGTCTTTGAAAGGTATTTCTTGGTGTTGAGGTAACCAAAAAGCTGTAAAGTATAGTTGTGGGTGAAAAAGATAAGTACTTCAAGTTGGAAAATGGGTTTAGGAGGGACATTAAGAAAGTAACTTGCTCTGAAATGGTCTTTAAAAAGTATTTCTTGGTGTTGGGACACTCAAAAAGCTGTAAAGTATAGTTGTGGGTGAAAAAGATAAGTACTTCAAGTTGCAAAATGGGTTTAGGAGGGACATTAAGAATGTAACTAGCTCTGAAATGGTCTTTGAAAAGTATTTCTTGGTGTTGAGGTATCGAAAAAGCTGTAAAGTATAGTTGTGGGTGAAAAAGATAAGTACTTCAAGTTGGAAAATGGGTTTAGGAGGAACATTAAGAAAGTAACTTGCTCTGAAATGGTCTTTGAAAAGTATTTCTTGATGTTGAGGTATCCAAAAAGCTGTAAAGTATAGTTGTGGGTGAAAAAGATAAGTACTTCAAGTTGGAAAATGGGTTTAGGAGGGACATTAAGAAAGTAACTTGCTCTGAAATGGTCTTTGAAAAGTATTTCTTGGTGTTGCGGTATCCAAAAAGCTGTAAAGTATAGTTGTGAGTGAAAAAGATAAGTACTTCAAGTTGGAAAATGGGTTTAGGAGGGACATTAAGAAAGTAACTTGCTTGTCTTAGTCGATTACGTCATTCTATGCCCATAAATGAATTCCCGTCATGACCTTCTGGTATGGTTCTACCGATTATGTAATCAATGTCTCAGAAATCCATTTGTCCTAGTTGATTACGTCATTCTATGCCCATAAATGGATTCCCGTCAGGACCTCCTGATAGGGTTCTACCGATTATGTAATCAATTTCTCAGAAATCCAATTGTCTTAGTCGATTACGTCATTCTATGCCCATAAATGAATTCCCGTCATGACCTTCTGATAGGGTTCTACCGATTATGTAATCAATTTCTCAGAAATCTATTTGTCCTAGTTGATTACGTCATTCTATGCCCATAAATGGATTCCCGTCACGAGCTCCTTATAGGGTTCTACCGATTATGTAATCAATTTCTCGGGAATTCTCTCCCTTCGATTACGCAATCAATATATCTCTTCCCCACCTTCCCCTTAGAAACATCAAATTAATTCCCTTTCTTGAATCAATAATTCCCCTTAGAAACAACAATTAATTCCCCTTTCGTGAATCAATAATTCCCCTTAGAAACAAAAAATTAATTCCCCTTTCTTGAATCAATAATTCCCCTTCGAAACAACAAAAAAAATCCCCTTTCGTGACATATCAATCAATCTTGACATCACCTGTCAGACATTATTAAACTTCGCCTGGAAACAATTTGATTAATGATTGACAGTACCTGTCAGACATTATTAAACTTTGCCCCGAAACAATTTGATTAATGACTGTCAGCACAGGTGTTCCATGTCATTGACCTCATTAACCACGTGTTCTCCCTAGGGACTCTATGCCCATATTTGATGTTAAAAAAAGTTGTAGGTGGCAGCAGGGGTGAGTGTCACGAGTCAATAAGGCATCTCTACTAATATCTCCATGAAACGGGTACAAAATCAATTTAGTTGCATCCAAGCTTGTAAGAGAAAAGTCCTGACAGATTTACTGACAGACGTAACTTAAAATTGCCTATATTAAAGAAATTTAAAGAAGATGTTCTGATGGATCCTCGACTAGTCCTAGATATTTCGTAACATCATCCTTTTGGAACAGAAGGAGGACAAAATTCTAAAAGTGTCCTAGAAGGGAGGATTAAGTAAGAAATACCTCCCGAAAACGATAACAACTTAGTTGCATCCACGCTTGTAAGAGAAAACTCCTAACAAATTTACTGACAACCCTAACCTAAGATTGCCCATTTCAAGGTAATCCGAAGAAAAATATGCTTTTGAGCATGTTCCGATGGATCTTCGACTGATCCTAGGGCTTTCGTTAGAACCTTTTATTGGAAGAGGAGGAGGTTAAGATTCTAAAATAGTACTTTTTTCGGAATCACCTAATAAATCAAGGAGGCACACTTGTGCCTCTATAAAGAGGCGACCCACCACAATGTTAAGCGATTTCAGGTCCTAGAGGTCACAGAGAGACGGCGGTAATCGCATTTTGTAGCCCAAGCTCAAACTAAGAAACTTGCAAAATTTCATCCTCCTCCGACTTTATCTTCATGGGGTAAACTGGGCCGGAAGTTTCGACCCTCCCACCACAGCCCCCCTTTAACGTTGTCCGATTGGGCTGAAATTTAGAGGTTAAGCTTTTCTAGGGCCCGGGAGCTTATCCTCGAAATTTCAGCTCAATCCGATCACTCCTTCCCTGTTTTCAAAAAATCAAATATAGCCACTTAAAATTCATTTCTTTTTTTTCTTATCCACGCCTACAGGCCACAGTTGGCAACTGATCCGGGTGAATGAGGACTCATTCGAAGCAGAATTCGACCTGTTAGGGCCTTTTGATATTTTCAGACCGAAAAAATTATCCCCCGAATTTACATTTACGAAAAACCTCGTTTTCCTATAATAGCCCATGTTAATTTTTCCCACCACAACCCCCCTTTAACGTTGTCTGATTACGTTGCCACAACCCCCCTTTGAAGTTCTTTAAACTGAAAGTAAGGAGCGACATTAAATCTTAAAATGAACAGAAATCATTCCGTATATGAAAGGGGCTGTGCCCTCCTCAACGCCTCGCTCTTTACGCTAAAGTTTGACTTTCTCACAACTCTTTTTTTTAAACAATAAAAACTTTAGCGTAAAGAGCGAGGCGTTGAGGAGGGCACAGCCCCTTTCATATACGGAATAATTTCTGTTCGTTTTAAGATTTAATGTCGCTCCTTACTTTCAGTTTAAAGAACTTTTTTTTATTTAAAGGCTGCGAAAGCGGGGGGTTTGGGGGGCGGCAGCCCCCCAACTGTGCCTCCTAATCCCTGTACGTTTTAAGGTTCGACCTTGTAACTCAGCCTCTTTAACTCTTTAGAAAACGTAGTTTTTTTTCAAATAATACTTCGATAAAACGGGTTACAAGAACCAATTTAGTTGCATCCACGTTCGTAAGATCAAGGTCACATTTTGAAAGAAATGCGATTTGTCTGAGACTACTAAATCACTCTCGAAACCAATTTCTTTTCCTTTGAGTACCTGTTTTTTTTTCTAACGGGTAAGGTTTTGCAAATGCTGAGACAATACCATTCCTCATCCTTATTCATTTCCAAAAATACTACTGTCAAATGTCCGGTGAATTATAAACAAAATAGAAGAGATTGAACTATGCTTGAAATGTGAACTTGTTAATATTGCTGGTATCTGTGAATCGTGGTCCGCGACTCAGGAACCAGTTGCATTTGATGGATATGATGCACATTTTAAACCAAGAATGACGCGTGATGACATTACAGTAACACACGGTGGTGGTGTTGGTATTATTTGTCGATCTTCTATAAAAATCAGAGTTCTAAATTTCAACAATATACCACACAGGCACGATTTTGATGTCTTACCCCGGTTTCACATTACCACTAAACTGCCTACGCTAAGTTGCTTACGCTACGGATCTTAAGTAAGTTGGTTTCACACTGAAATTTTGCATGTCATACTTTCACTTCAATAAGCTCCGTAACGTAAGCTTTTTCTACATTATTTAACTTTCAAAACTGAAAAAGAAGAAACGATTTGTATGAAAGTAAATGTTTAGATCAAAAGACATGGAGGGTACTGAGGAAATAAATAGAATTTTCGTCCCTTGGATTGTACAAAAAAAGGCTTTGCCTTAACAAAGTCTATTATTCAATAGTGTAATTCATCCATGGCCAATTCAGATTATTTTTCCTGTAAATGGGTTATGTTACATATGTTAAGTTTAAATGTTTTGAACTTAGTAATTGGCTTACGTTATGAAGCTTAAGTAGGCTACGGGGCGCAGCTCATGGGGCTTACAGACCTTAACTGAGCATATGTGAAAGACCTATTTGGCTAATGTGAAACCGGCATTATGGTTGTGCTGCAAGCCTAAGACGCTACTTAAGGAAGTGACATCGCTGGTGATATGTGTTGTTTACTATCCAGCCCGTGGCCCTTATCGATGAGACCTTGTGACTTACTTACAGCATTGTACTGACAACGGACGATCCTTGTATCCTAACGCTGGTATCATAATGTGTGGTGATTTTATTGATTTGGATCCCAAATGGCTAATTAATTCTCTGTCCCTTCAGCAGGTTGTCGATGCGCCAACAAGGGGTAACCGTATATTGGATCTCCGTTTTAGCAACTGTCCAGAATATTACTATACCCCAGTTAGACTACCTCCATTAGGTATGAGTGACCACCTTTGTGTTTTCATTCCAAATATACAAACAAAAAAGTTTGGTGTAAAGGCCCTGCAAACGCCCTTAGACCGTGACTGGCGTGATATTCTCTCATCATTTGATGATGACAAATGGCAAATTTGTTCTGTAAGGAACTGTTTGAAAAACAATGTAAAATTTTCTCCTTATAGGCAGCGCTATTGCGCTGCCTATGTAAAGAACGATGCTGGCATAATGTATTATTATTTTTTTTATCCATACCCGGGCACTTCGTATCATAGGAGTTGTCGTAGAAACTTCAAAAAGGAATCATTCGCTTGAAAATTGGAAGCGCTTGTGCCCTTTTTAATAGCCGAAAGTGATTGGAAGGCAACTAACACCCCTTCCATGCCCAACATTTCCCCAAACACAATTTTGAGATAGCCATTTTGTTCAAAATAGTTGAAAGATCTGGAAATTAGGTCTTTGAGGATGACAACCCCCACCCCACCACAGGCCTCAAGGCAAAGGTTACAAGTTATGCCAAGGGGGGCATATAATGTTTTTATAGAAAGCGTTGTCGTAAAAACTACAAAAAGGGCTCATTCGATTAGAAATTCAAAGAAATAATGCTCTTTTTAATAGTCGAAAGTGATTGAAGGGCAACTAACCCTCCTCTCACGCCCACCATTTCCCCAAACAAATCCAATCAAAACTTTGAGATATTTGTTTTGTTCAACGTAGTTGAAAGTTCTGGAAATTAGGTCTTTGAGGATGATAAGCCCCTCAGAGCCATCAGGGCAAGGGTTGTAAGTTATGCCCTGGGGGCATATAAGGTTTTTATAGAAAGCGTTGTCGTAGAAACTTCAAACAGGGCTCATTCGATTGGATATTCAAAGGGCTATTGCTCTTTTTAATAGTCGAAAGTGATTGGAGCGCAACTAACCCCCCTCTCACGCCCACCATTTTCCCAAACACATAATCAAAATTTTGAGAGGGCCATTTTGTTCAACGTAGTAGAAAGTTCTGGAAATTAGGTGGTTGAGGAAAACCACCACCCGAAACCCCTCAGGGCAAGGGTTGCAAGTTATGCCCTGGGGGCACATAAGGTTTTATAGAAAGTGTTTTTGCAGAAACTTCAAAAAGGGCTCATTCGATTGGAAGTTCAAAGGGCTAGTAGCCTTTTTAATAGTCAAAAGTGATAGGAGGGGGACTAACCCCCCACTGATACCAACAATTTTCCCAAACACCTCCAATCAAAATACTGAGATAGACACTTTTTTCAACGTAGTTCAAAGTTCTGGAAATTAGGTCTTTGAGGATGATAACCCCCTAAAAGCAAGGGTTGTAAGTTATACCCTGGGGCATATAATGTATTTATGAAAAGCGTTGTCGTAGAAACTTCAGAAAGGGCTCATTCAATTCGAAAATGAAAGGGCAGTGCCCTTTTTAATAGTCGAAAGTGATTGAAGAACAACTAACCCCCCTCTCACGCCCACCATTTCCCCAAACACATCCAATAAAAATTTCGAGGTGGCCATTTTGTTCAACGTAGTTTAAAGTTCTGAAAATTAGGTCTTTGATGATGACAACCCCCCTCCCCCCAAAACCGCAGGGCCAAGGTTTTAAGTTATGCCCTGGGGGCATATAAGGTTTTATAGAAAGTGATGTCGTAAAAACTTCAAAAAGGGCTCATTCGATTGGAAATTGAAAGGCCCAGTGCCCTTTTTAATAGTCGAAAGTGATTTGAGGGCAACAAACCCCCTTCTCACGCCCATTATTTCCCCCAATACATCTAATAAAAATTTTGAGGTAGCCATTTTGTTCAAAGTAGTTGAAAATTCTGAAAATTCTGTATTTGAAAATAACAACCCCCCCCCCCTCAGGGCAAGGGTTGTAAGTTATGCCATGGGGGCATTTAAGGTTTTTTGTAGAAAGTGTTGACGTAGAAACTTCAAAAAGGGTTCATTCAATTCGAAAATGAAAGGGCAGTGCCCTTTTTAACAGTCGAAAGTGATTGGAGGGCAACTAACCCCCCTCTCACGCCCACCATTTCCCCGAACACATTCAATCAAAATTTTGAGATAGCCATTTTGTTCAACGCAGTTGAAAGGTCCGGAAATTATGTCCTTGAGGATGAAAAACCCCCCATATTCCCCTGGGTAAAGGTTGTAAGTTATGCCCTGGGGGCATATATGCTTTTTTATAGAAAGTGTTGTCGTAGAAGCTTCAAAAAGGGCTCATTTAATTGGGAATTGAGGGGGGTAGTACCCTTATAATAGGCAAGTAAAGAACGAAGTTGGCACAATGTATTATTTCTTTTTTTTCAGACCAGGACACTTCGTATCGAAAAAGTTGTCGTAGAAACTTCGAAAAGGAATCATTCGATTGGAAATTGGAATGGCTAATGCCCTTTTTAATAGTCGAAAGTGATTGGAAGGCAAGGCAAGTAACACCCGTTCCACGCCCACCATTTCCCCAAACACTTCAAATAAAAAATTTGAGTTAGCCATTTTGTTCAACGTAGTCGATTTCCAGCTAGAAATTATGTTTTTGAGGAGGACACTCCCCCCAGAGCCCTCAGGGCAAAGATTGTAAGTTGTGCCCTGGGGGCATATAAGGTTTTAGAGAAAGCTCTGTCGTAGAAACTTCAAAACGGGCCCATTCGACTGGAAATTCAAAGGGCTAGTGCCCTATTTAATAGTCATAAGTGATTGGAGAGCAACTAACCCCCCTTTAACGCCCACCTTTTTCCCAAGCACATCCAATCAAAATTTCGAGATAGCGATCTTGTTCAACGTAATTGAAAGTTCTGGAAACTAGGTCTTTGAGGATGAAAACCCCCTTCCCACACAGCCCTCAGGGCAAGGGTTGTAAGTTATGCCCTAGGGGAATATGAGGTTTTATAGAAAGTGTTTTCGGATAAACTTCAAAAAGGGCTCATTCGATTGGAAATTCAAAGGGCTAGGGGCCTTTTTAATAGTCGAAAGTGGTTGGAGAGGAACTAGCCCCCCTCTGACATCCACCATTCTCCCAAACACATCCAATCAAATTTTTGAGATAGACATTTTGGTCAACGTAGTTGAAAGGTATGGAAATTATATCTTTGAGGATGAAACTCCCGTTACAGCCCTCAGGGCAAGGGCTTGAAGTTGTACCCTGTGGGAATATAAGGTTTTTATACATAGTGTTGTCGTAAAACTTCAAAAAAAGCTCAGCTGATTAGAAATTGAAAGGGCTAGTGCCCTTTTTAATAGTCAAAAGTGATTGGACAGCAACTAACCCCCCTCTCACGCCCACCCTTTCCCCAAACACATCCAATTAAAACTTTGAGATAGGCATTTTTTTCAACGTAGTTGAAAGTTCTGAAAATTATGATTTTGAGGATGACAAACCCCCAAAACCCCTCAGGACAAGGGTTTAAGTTATGCCCTGGGGCAGTAGCGTTTTTAAGCTTAATAATCTCAAGGGGGGATCAAGATATACCATAGGAGCGTAAAAATATAAAAGGAATTTAATGTCAGATATCAGAAAACTGCGTGGAGGGGCAGCTACCCCCCTGTTCAAGCCTAGAAGTGCCACTGAGATAAGGTCGAATTTTCCTATTTCCAAAGCGGATAAAAGGGTCTTCTAAGATATTTTAAAAACTAGAGCTTACACTAATTTTGCAGAACACTGCAACCGGAAACGCAGGCCATGACCAAAAACCTGCCCAATGAAGATGGATGCCAACAAATTTGTAACGTGAATAATGTTTAATGATAGCGCAAAAAACTTGTTGATCCAATTGAACAGTCAGATTAAAAGGGTTGCACGTGAAATTCAACTGGCCATTCTCATGGTCTTATCAATGTTACCAAAAAAGTGGGACACTCCACTCATCACGTTGAGAACATAAAGGAGATGTTCGCAGAATCCTCAGTTTACCCCAAAGAGAAACTGACAATATTTCTCCTTTCGAACCGATTGATGTATCAATCAGGTACGGGCCGTTCAGAGGCAAAACTGGAACACGGGGAAATCGTGGATCCGACAGAAAGAATATAAGTGACGTTTTGGGTTAAAAGAGGTGGACCTTAATCAAAGATAAATTTTATTGCTTCCGAGATGCGACCATCAAACAGTTCGGAAACACGATCAACTTTCGCACTATTTTTGAACTATCTATCAACTTTCGGGATTCGGCTTTCATACAGGAAACAGAACCTCTAAAAATTCCGAACAAAACTACAGAAAAAGTGAATCACACAACCGTGTCAATCATGGCTCTGAAAATAAAGAAAAAACTTCTTCAGATGTTTCGGCCTCGGCGGAATCGACATTGGTATTTCAGCCCAATGGTGGTAATGCTGTACCAGCGACATGGTTTTCCGAGACATAAACGAAACTCAAAGTTTCTATGTTGGAAGCCACATCTTTTTTCAGTGTGGAGAAAATAACCGGTGACATTTTAAGACAACGCTCTTCAGTCATTCGCCAAAACTTTGAAATGTTCTACAGATGACGATGCAACAAATACCCTGTTAGAATATGAAACTACTGACGTTGTGTTTTGCTTAGGAAGAGAGACCTAAGGAGCAGAAAAATTAATTTAGTCTACATTCTATTTTTATTTCCTTTTTCTATTTATAATATATGTGAGTTTGATTCAAAACTTTATTTTCGAAATTATAAATAATTGAACCAATTTTAAATAGTTAAAAGAAACCACCACTTTCGTTAAGTTTACACAATGGACCTCTTCATGGATGTTCATTGACCGCAGTAAATAGTAGAGAGTCTTAATAGAGGTCAAAGCAAAAACAATACGAATACAGAGTCTTATATCACACTGATTGCACATAAAAAACTTATTTCGGAAGTTCTCTAATTGCACGTCTACCTTACAAATAATAACTTAAAATAATCATAACGCATCTGCAACCATGATAGGGGCATATGCAAATTTAATCCGTGAGATATTGTTGCATGTGTTGCTCCGCAACTATGGCTCATGGGTCACAGATGCTGCAACATTCCATGAGGCCTTGGCACCGAAGGTCCAGTTTTACCAGATTAAAAGTATCGAAATATGGACTTCTTTTCTGCATTGGACGGATTAAGCACATATGAAATATGGGTATAAATTAAAATATGAGACACAGCTACACATAAATTAGCAACACAGCATAAATTCCTTGCCATACGACGAAGCCCAGAACTGTATTTCCTGTTTCTAACGCATAAGTATTAGTCTTTTCAGTTTCTTTACGTAAGGGGGTCATTTAAAGCCTGGTGACCCTCAAGAAGTGGTGAAGCTGTGTCTCAAACTGTGAAATTTTTCTTTAGTATTTTAGATTCATGTTTAAGCTGGAACATCTGAATAGCTTAAAGTACAAAACCAAACCCCGTGATTTATTGCAACGCCAAAAACAATAAGAGCTATAAAAATAATTTTTTGCAAGCATTTATTCTACTAGACACTGACAAATGTGAGTTTTCACTCTCCCCACTCCACACATCGTCTTAAATGCCTTTTTACGTAAAGGTGAAGTTATGCATCAAATTGTAGATATAAATAATATAAGATAATTTATATATAATAATATATAATAGTGAAGAAATTAATTGGTATATGCCAGGGAGGGGAGTGATAATTTCCAATCACTCGGAGAAAGTACCTTGGGAGAGTAAGGGTAAAAGATGGTCCTTACTCGTGCCCCATGTGTGGGGATAAGGGTGATGATCAGCTTCACTTTATGGCTCTTTGTCCTGAATTACAGCAATTAAGAAAACAATTATTTTCTAGCAGTTTGGGGTGAAGTGAGTGGTTGGTCTAAGTAATGGGATCAAAATATTATTGGACGATGTAAAATTTCACAACATATATCAAACAATTCGTGGTAACGAACTGTAAGTAAGGAGCAACCTGGCTCAATAGTGACCGAAAATCTAAAAAATGGAATTTTGATACCAATAGATACATCAATCGGCTTTTTATGCTGATTTCAAATATATAAATTTTATTAAGTTTAGTCTTACCCATCAAAGGTTACGAGCCTGAGAAAATGTTCCTGATTTTCGAAAAAAGAGGAAATAGCCCCTAAAAGTCAAGTGACCTCAACGAAATTTACACCATCGGATTCAGCGTATGAGAAAACTCTACTGTATAGGTTTCAGCCTCCTATCTGCAAAAATGTGGAATTTTGTATTTTTTGCCAGAAGAAAGATCACGGATGCGTGTTTATATGTTTGATTGTTGTTTTTTTTCCCCAGGGGTGATCTTATTGACCCAGTGGTCCTAGAATACTAGGAGAGGGCTCATTCGAGCGGAAATAAGTAATTTTTTTGATCACTTTTTAAGTGATCAAAAAAATTGGAGGGGAAGTAGGCCCCCTCCCCCGCCCCTTCTTTCCCAAAATCGTCTGATCAAAATTTTGGGATATCCATTTTGTTCATCATAGTTGAAAGGCCAAATAACTATGCCTTTGGGTATAACATGACCCCCCCCCCCACAGCCCCAGGGGTAAGGTATTTGAGTTATAAAATTTGACCATTGTTTGCGCATAGTATTTGTGATTGGGATGTGGGGATACATTTTGGGGTGGGGAGGGGGGCAAATTTTCTGTTGGGGGTTTTTCCACGGGGGAATTTTCTATGGGGAGGGAAGTTTCCAGGGATTGACCTTTTCAGGGGAAATTATACACAGGGGGAATGTGCCAGAATTCTTATACTAAATTCTTTTGATATGTCTTGCTTTCTCTTTTCCGTCTCAACTTTACACGCAGAGTGGATAAGAGTAATTGTCCGGGGTAAACTTTCACTGGGATTGAATTGTCTAGAGGATATTTCCGTGGGGAGTGGGTTTCTCCGTGGAGGTGGGGCCAGATTTCCTGGCATAAAAACGATCAAAAATTAAATAAAAAAAATAAGTTTTACAACTGAAAGTAAGGAGCAACACTAAAACATAAAACGAACAGAAATTATTACGTGTATAAAGAGGGTTGCCCCCTCCTCGACAACTCACTCTTTACGCTTAAGTTTGAATTTTGTCCCAATTCTTTAATAAAGGCTCCTGAAACACAAGGGCCGTTTAATTAGAACAATGAGACGCTTTTTTAAAAGTACTAAAAAACTTCAGCGCAAAGAGCGAGGTGTTGAGGAGGGGGCAACCCCCTTGATATACCTAGTAATTTCTGTTCGTTTGTAAGTTTTAATGTTGCTCCTTACTTTCAGTTGAAAAAACTTATTTTTTCTTATTCAATTATACTGGAAACACCCCATAGAGATTTTTGTAAGGGGGGGGGGGTACGTGAAATAATTTATTTGATCCTTTTGTAGCCATGGCCCATGTGGGTTTAAAGCATTTGGTAACTATCTACCATGTGAGCAACATTTGCGGAATTATATGACTTAGTTTTAAGGTATTTGTACTTTATTGTGTTTGTTCTTTGTTTTGCAATTAAATAAAAACAAATCAGTTTTTTAACTGAAAGTAAGGAGCGACATTAAAACTTAAGACGAACAGAAATTATTCCGTATATGAAAGGGACTGTCCCCTCCTCAACGCCTTGCTCTTTACGCTAAAGTTTTTATTGTTTTAAAAAATAAAGTTGTCAGGCAGAGTCAAACTTTAGCGTAAAGAGCGAGGCGTTGAGGAGGGGACAGCCCCTTTCATATACAGAATAATTTCTGTTCGTTTTAAGTTTTAATGTCACTCCTTACTTTCAGTTAAAAAAAACTTATTTTTTTATTTAATTTCTGAACGTTTTTGAATTAATGCAGGTTGATTTTGGCTCACCGTACATGAATAATCTAAACGAAATTTGCATATCAATTTTACTTTTTTTTTGGCTAAATGGCTTTCTCAAAATTTTGATCTGACGTAAATTACGAATTAACTTACGTAAACACTTCTATACTGGTATATTTTTATTACGTATATTAGGGGGTTCGCCCCCTAGTGAATACCTCGCTCTTTACGCTAAAGTTCAAATTTTTTTCCAATTCTTTAAGAATGACCCTTCAATCACAGGGGTCATTAATTAAAATAGCTCTGATGGAAGTACAAAAAAAAAAATTAGCATAAAGAGCGCGATAATGACTAGGGGGCGAACCCCATCATATGCGTAATAATTTCTGTTCGTTTTAAGTTTTGATGTTGCTCCTTATTTTCAGTTGAAAGAATTTTTTTTTTTTAATTTAATTTCTGATCGTTTTTTTTAAATACTGCAGGGAAATCCGGTAGCCCCTTCATAGGAATGTCCCTTCCCCCATGAAAACTTCCTCCATGGAAAGATCCTCCCACGTAACCCCCGACCCCCCCCCCCCAAACTACCAGTAAAAATCCCCCTGAAAAGTTCTGTATACTTCCCAATAACCAATGCTACATGTAAACATTGGGGAAAGTTCATAACTTGCGGACCTTCCCCCGGGAACTGTGGGGGATTAAGTCATCCTCAAAGACATAGCTATTGTATTTTTCGACCATGCTGAACAAAATGGCTATCTCAAAATTTTGATCGGGTGACTTTGGATAAAAAATGAGCGTGGGAGGGGGCCTAGTTGCCGTCCATTTTTTGGTCACTTAAAAAGGGCACTAGAATTTTTAATTTATGTTCAAATGAGATCTCCCACGATATTCTAGGACCACTGGGTCGATACAATCACCCCTCAGGGAAAAACCAAAAAAAAAAAAAAAAAAACAACAACAAATAAACACGCGTCCGTGATCTTTCTTATGGCAAAAAATACAAAATTCCACATTTTTGCAGACAAGAGCTTGAAACTTCTATATTAGGGTTCTCTGATACTCTGAATCTGATGATGTGATTTTCATTAAAGTTTTATGACTTTTAGGGCGTGTTTCCCCCTTTTTTCAAAAATAAGGCAAATTTTCTCACGCGCGGAACTTTTGATGGGTAAGACTTAACTTGATGAAACTTAAAGATTTGAAATCAGCATAAAAAATCTGATCCTTTTGATGTATCTATTGGTATCAAAATTCCGTTTTTTAGAGTTTCGGTTACTATTGAGCCGGGTCGCTCCTTACTTACGGTTTGTTACCACGAACTGTTTGATTGATATGTTTTTTTATTATTATTGTTATGCACCATGTTTTGTTATGTGTGTTATTATCAAGCGCTACTATTTTGTCATTTTGATTTTTTTGGCCATGGCCCAAAGAGGTTTTGTTGCAATGCGAATATTTAAAAAAAGAAGCACTTTTAACAGTTTCAGCAACATGAATAAACCTGACTATATGCCGTTGAGACTTGAACGAAAGCAGACTGAAAAGAAAAATTAAAATCCTGGTGACCGAGAGTCTTGGCAGTAAAGTTGAACGTTAACAACAACAGTTGATTAGCTTGGACGACTAAATACTTTGATGGCCGATGAAATATTGATAATTTTCAACTTATTTTATATATTCCCTGGCACCCGATTTCCCCCCTCCGTAACTGAATCAAAGTGAGAAAAACCTAAAACCTTAATTAAATCTAGATTCTAAAAATCAGCACAAAAATATCTAAAACAAAAAGGATGGTTCAATGATTTGGCAATACAAAAAAACAAAGAAATTACTACTGTGCTAATATACAATGATATCTTGTTCATAATATCAAAACAGTCATATGACTGAATCATTTTTATTATTTTCCTAGACTTTTATTATTTTCTGGATTGAACTGGATTGAAATGGTGGTCAGACGTAACTTAGACCAAACTAGATTTCAAGTAAAGTAATTATCCATTTAATAATGAACTAAAGTTTTATAACATTTGATAACGAAAAGTAATCTCCAAAACATTCATTTTGTGAATGACGGAATCCAACAGGCTTCTCAAAATTTATCGGCACTTTTTCCGTTATTGACTGTTTTGCCTCGGCCTCGAAGATCTGGAATGCAAGGAAATGGAAAAATATGATCAAAACACTGGCATAATATGATCATGATACTAACATTTCATGTTAGGTTAAGTACATTAGGAAACTTACTGTAAAACATACGATGATTTTTCACTTTGAAAACGCAATACATAAAAAATAAACTAATGGCTAAAAAAAAAGAAGAAATTGTGGTAAGATTATTTTTCAAGTACACGCGTAGTGACTTTGGGGGTAAGTATAACAGCGCAAATTTTAAAGAGGTCCACATCCTCCAGCCTTAAGGGACCAGATATGGCTCTGAAATATCAAACAAAACCACGTTGAATTGCTATATTGCACCTCCTTGAATGTGGAATCTACAAGGAAACGAAAATCAGCTTGATCTTAAATTAGCTTTGTTTTTGTATTAGATATTGATTTTCTTGTTCCTATCAAAAGTTTCACGGTGTTTCCAATTTAAGATTTAAATGCTTGTCGTCTCTCATGGAAACAAGATTTTACTATGTGCCAAATATATTTCGAATTTGAAACATCTTATCTGGGCAAATATTTCAAATTTTACAGTTCTCATTCACAGGACAAAGGACTCGACAGATGTAGAGTTCTCTTCCAGCATTCCAAAAGCATATAAAGGTGAACAATAAGCTGGCACAAACACTCAAAAAAGAGGATTCGTTTAGCCAAGCAACCAAGCGGTGTACAAAGTGACATTGTATGAGCTTCAATCTCTATACCAATCAAACCTGAAAATCGTGCATTGAAAATATTCAAAATTGATGAGACAATCTCTCAATCTTTAACAATTCGGAATAAAAAACAAACAAAAAAATATTGGAAATGAAAGTTAATCTAGAAATAAATCCTAGTTTAAAAGCTTGTGTAAAATATGGTCCGATTGAATATTTACATCTGGTTCTAGTTAAAAAAATACACTACGTCTGTCCACCTCTTGAGAAATACCATGAATATATACATAAACACTTTACTGAAAATTTTTATATCACAGCTAATAACATGAAGAAGACATGCAACATACTTCTGTCAACGTCAATGTTTCCGCAAATAGAAAATGCTAATAACCGTTGGCAGGAACAGGATCATAGAACCAGAGCTTACGTCATGAGTGTAAGCAGGCCAGTCCGGGGAGGGGGGGGGGTCAGAAGCACATAACAAAGGCATTCTTAGGACACAAACTTTCAAGGCCAAAATGTGGCGGCTTTAAGGACAATCTCAAAAGGGAGGGAGTAGAGTCGCCATTCTATCCCTTCACTGTGCGAAAGTTTGGATTGCGTATTCTATTATGACGACGGTAAGTTAAATAGACCATGGCGATAAGAGCCACAGAGTCTCGCTTATCAGGAATAAAGATAATTGGAATATTTCAAAGAGCATGAAAACAAAACAGCATATTCTTGTTTAGCATTTTTGATAAGACATGGAATTTTAAAGTATCAAACGGTCGTAAAACTAATAGGAATCATGATAGTATAACATGATAGAATAACAATAGAGAGTCTTTTTGAAATCATTCATATACGAAGGAAAACGAATGAAATCAGACCCCTTCCCCAAACAGAATAATCTTCTGATAACCTTTTGGTTTAAATTACATATCTAAAATAGTTAGACCCGTACAACTTTTTGAAATTCAGATTACAAAATAATTTTTCAGCAAATTTTAATCCACCCCGTCAAAAGTAAATAGTTTCTTAGACCGGACCCCTTTTCGATTTATACTTGACATGAATTGAAAATATAAAAACGATTGAAACTTTTAACTAAAAATTACCCGTGACGTCTTATTAAAAAGTTTCAGCCGTTTTTAAATTTTCGTTTAATTTTAAGTTTTTGTCAAAAGCCAAAAAGGACTGGGAAACTGAGGCTCACTATTAGTTGAAACTAAAGAGGTCACTATTAATTAGCTTTATTAATGGTTAATGAAGAAAAGAAAAAAGAGACATGTATTCAGAAAGTCACCTCAGTTGAACTTCAGTCACCCAAGAAAAGGCAATTATTATCAAGAGGACTGGTGCAATTTCACAATAAATGTCTCAATTTGAACTTTGACCATGTTAAATTTGTAGCTTAAGAGGACAATTGTCGAATCCATTTAATAGAAAATACTATCTTGGCTTTATTTAATCTGAAACAGCCTTCTCAACTGCCCTAGTATTTCTAAAGACAAAAAACATGTATGAATCCTCTTTTGCCACTGAATATCAAACAGTTCGCGGTAACCAACTGTAAGGACCCGGCTCAATAGTAACCGAAAGCTCAATAGTAAGATGCTCAATAGAGCAACCCGGCTCAATAGTAACCGAAACTCGAAAAAACAGAATTTTGATACCAATAGATACATCAAAAGAATCGGATTTTTACGCTGATTTTAAATATATAAGTTTCATTAAGTTACGAGCCTGAAAAAATTTGCCTTATCTTCGAAAAAAGGAGTAAACACCCCCTAAAAGTCATAGAATCTTAATGAAAATCACAACATCAGACTCAGCGTATCAGAAAACCCTACTTTAGAGGTTTGCGTTTCAAGCTCCTATCTGCAAAAATGTGGAATTTTGTTTTTTTTGCCAGAAGAAAGATCACGGATGCATATTAATTTGTTTTTTTTTGTATGTTTTCCCCAAGGGTGATCGTATCGACCCAGTGGTCCTAGAATGTAGCGAGAAGGCTCATTCAAACGGAAATTAAAAGTTCTGGTGCTCATTTTAAGTGACCAAAAAAATTGGAGGGCAACTAGGCCTCCTCCCACGCTCTTTTTTTCCCAAAGTCACTGGATCAAAAATTTTGAGATAGCCATTTAGTTAAGCATAGTCGAAAAATCTAATAGTTATGTCTCTGAAAAAAGACTTAATCCCGGGGGGAAGGGCTGCAAGTTATCAACTTTGCCCATTGTTTACAATGGGCAAAGTTGTGACCAAGCAGCATCTAGCCTCCTCGATGAAATCTTCACTTATTATAGGCTACGAACGAATTCCAGTCGAGGACTTTCATTTTCTCCCGAGGCGTTGCTATAAGTGACAGGCCTATGGGCATATTGCAAAGGACTGCTCTAATAAAGCAAGATGCTCAAACTGCGGAGGAGGCCACGCTAATTCTAAAGACACCCCGTGCCAGAACCAGATGAAGTGCACCCTCTGTGGCTCAGATAAGCACCCCTGCTACAGTTTCAGTTGCCCAGAAGCCAAAAAGGCCCTATCTAAGCGATGACTAGCTCCAGCACTCTGAAAATAGTGACGTGAAACATAAATGGCGGAGTACTATCTAAATTACCACTTTTAGAAAACCTTGCAAACAAATTTGACATTGTGTGCGAGCAGGAACATTTCCTGTCGGCTGAGGGAATCCAGCTCTTACAACTAAACGAAAACGTAAATGTGTTTGGCATTCCTTCTAGGAGGTCGGGAAGAGGTCGTCCCTCTGGTGGTGTTGCTATCATTGTCCGTGCCTCGCTTCGTGCCTCGACGTTTAAAGAAGCGGACTTTTATGTTGCAGTGAAAACTGAAAATACTGTTGTGCTCTCAGTCTATATGCCAACGAACTACAGGACTGTTCAATCTGACAATAAGTTTAATATTGCTTGTGGAAAAGTAGCCGCTGTTGCTACATTATGCGCGGCGGAAAAACTTTCCTGTATTATTGCTGGAGATATGAACTCTAACCTCTCTGATGCTATCTGAGAGGTCAAATCCTGCTCGCAGCCTACCCGAGTCTGCGGGTACTGAGAAACAGAGTAGACTTCACGTATGTGCATAATTCCGGTTCCACGTCCTCGCTCGACTTTCTGCTCTGCTCTCCCGACTTGAGGACTCACGGTGACTGTGAGGTTGATATCGGCTTCTGTGTTTCTGATCACCTTCCAGTGGCTAATACCTTCATTATTAATGACCTCCTGAATAATACCCCAAATGATGCTCCAAGGGAGAAAAAGTGGTTCCAGAAGACTGAATGGCGAAAAGCTAATTTAGCCATGTTCAGGTTTGTGTGTGACGGAATCCTGGAAAAGATTAAAGTCTCTTTCTAGCTACTACTCCAAAGCTCGCCGATTTCATGTGATGAGAAACAAATACTTCTAGATATCTACTGTAGTGAAATAACTCACACCTTGCGCTGTGCAGAAAAAACCACGGTTCCTATTCGTAAAGTGAGAATTGGGTCAGAAGTTACATAATTGTCGGAAAACCCAGCTTTGGTTAATGCGAGTCAACAAGCTAAAATGTGGTATAGTGCGTGGATTGATTCGGGCCGTCCTAAACAAGGCGTCGTAAACAGTGTTCGATTGTATACAAAGCGACAGTTCTCCAAATGTCTCGCCTTGCATCGCTCTCGTGTGATTGATGAAAACAGTAAGTCGCTACGAGTCGATCCAGGTAAAATTTGGAAATTCATCAAGAAGAATCGATCTGCAAAAGCGCCCAGTAACGAATCCGCCCCTAGTGAAAGTGAATGGAATAGTTATTTCACGAGCGAGTTTGCTTCATCTGATCCTGAATTGGAGTGCAAGTTTGAGAGAGATCTTGATCTCTGTTTAGAATCTTTGGAACCGGATCTTGGACACGTAGTGAGTGTGTCAGATGTTCGTTCGGCTATCCTTAAACTAAAAAAGAAGTACTCTAAAGGAGTAGATAATATCTGTGGTATGCACCTGATTCTGTTAACAGTACATCTAGCACTTATGTTCCAAATGATTTTTAGTTGTGGTCTAGTGCCAGATATTTTTTGTACCGGTGTAATCACCCCTGTCATCAAGAAAGGTAAAGACCCATCTGAATGTTGTTCTTACCGCCCGATAATCGTTGCTCCCGTTTTTTGTAAACTGATGGAGTTATTAGTTATTGAGGAGATAAAGTATGTTTGTAGTACGCCAGATTCGCAGTTCGGTTTCAAGAGAAATATTAGCCGCGAGCACGTGCATAGCCTATTGTCTAATGTTTTGTTGGATGCAGATGCTAAAGGAGAAACCGTGGTACTTGCAGGCCACGACGTCCGCAGGGCTTTTGATTCGGGTATCCATGCGCAACTGCTTGTCTCTGCGTTCCAGAGAGGTCTAGACAGATCTATAATTGCTACTTATAGGAACATGTATTTTGAGTTGAAGGTTAGAGTAAGGGTAGTAAAAAAACCAGAGCCCGACTGTATCCGATTTCCTCATACGAGTACGAAAAGGCATTCGCCTATTTATAATAACAGTATCATCGAGGCTCAGAAGACGGTGAAAACGTGCTTTATTTTTCGTGGAATTGATTTGTCTCTTGTTAATTATGCCGATGAAATTTTAAATCTGAGTAGATCCGTCAGTGGCATAGAGAGTAATTTCAGAGTTTTGTCTAATGAATATGCTAACATAGGCCTAGAATTCAACTCCAGCAAAAGCGAGGTGGTCGTCTTTAATTGTCGTAAGAAAGAGTTGGCGCCTGTCATATTTGCACTACGTAGTAATACTGTTACTGCAGCAGCATCAATGACTTACCTTGGTTTGCCAATTGCGTCTAATTTTAAAGCTACCCGGTCCTGTCAAATAAATGATCTCAAACAGAAAGTCCGAAAAGCGTATGGGATGATTTTGTCATGCAAACACCTATATAACCGCCACATTATAGCACATATCTTAGCTTTGTCACCTTTCTGATCTTTGTTTACTTTTGATGATAAAAAAAACAATCCGTAGAGTGTTCTATAAGATTGCAAAATATCTGCTTAGCCTTCTCCCCTGGCGAAGAAACCGCCAGATTTAAGAACGTTACGGACTCGATGACCCCTGCGTCGTGATCACGACCAGGAGGGAAAAGTTCCTGAAATCTTTCGACCCAACGCATAGTATGTATGAAGCTATAGTCAGCAATGTGTAATGGTTGTCTTTTTATGAAAATTAATTAGAAAAAACTTTCCGAAAAATAAGTTTTTCAAAGAAAAGTAAAGGCCATTTTAAACTTAAGCTCAGGAGATACAAATACCTATTAAAATTCAAACTCAAAACGACCAGAAATTACTATTAAAGAATAAATGAAACCCAAAACGAACAGAAATTAAATAAACAATCATAGCAAAAAACATACAACAAGTAATAATATAAATGAATAAATAGATCTTAAAGCGAGTAATGCTTAGATTGTATATGAAAATCAAGCTTAAAACAAAAACAAATATTTTGCTATTAAAGTATAAATGAAACTTAAAACGAACAGAAATTAAATAAACAATCAATGCGAACAAACATACAATATATATTAATGTAAATGAATAAATAAATCTTAAAGCGAGTGAAACTTAAATTGAATATGCAAATCAAGTTTGAGTCGAATAAAAATAACTACAAACAAGAGTTTGGGTATCGTCTCACTGCAGAAGCCTAAAACCTACTGCGTCATTGGCGCTTTACTGAAAACAATTCTTTGAAATATTTTCACTTTTGTAACTTTAAGAAATCAAAAATTAATTAAGATTTTAGGGAATAAATATCAGCATATGTATATTAAATTGACAATGCACATTTTTTTTCAGTAAACTCATTTGAATTTATTTCCATTAAAGTACAAATTATATTCTGGCTTTTAGAAAGCATAGGGGTTTTGAACCCTACTCACATTAATTTATGCTCGTTTTGAGTTTGACTCTAATATCTATTTTGATTTTTGTTCGTTTTGGGTTTAATTTATTTATTGATACTGATTTGGGGTAGTTGTATGCTTGGTAGATTATATGATAGTCCGGACGACAGGTGTTGAAAATGTGAACCATACCACGATGGAATGGGGCTGCTACGAGAATTAGCCTACCCTCCACCCCCTAAATTGACCATGCGGATTCAAAAATACCAATGGCACTTACTTGCGAGTGGTGGAACACTCCGAAACTTGACATTTTATTATATTTTGGTGTTTCATGCAAGAAAATGCATGTTCCACAAAGTTTGAGGTGCAGTTTTCCGCTCAAATAGAAATGCCTAGAAGCCATAGAATGTTGTCATAACAACATTCCCGCATCCCTGTACGTTTTAAGGTTCGACCTTGTAACTCAGCCTCTTTAACTCTTTAGAAAACGTAGTTTTTTTCAAATAAATTAAAGAAGGGGGCAGTATCCAAACTTTGCTTGTAGTGAAACTATAATTGTCTTGACCAATCTTGAAAAGAACTAATAAATTAAACTGAATATTTGATGCATAATGATATTAATTGCTAAAAGCTCATCAGTTCAAAATTTTACTGTAATTTTAATATTTATTTTCAATATTAAGTACAAAAGAAAACATTTGTAATATGGCACTTACTTGCGAGTGGTGGAACACTCCGAAACTTGACATTTTATTATATTTTGGTGTTTCATGCAAGAAAATGCATGTTCCACAAAGTTTGAGGTGCAGTTTTCCGCTCAAATAGAAATGCCTAGAAGCCATAGAATGTTGTCATAACAACATTCCCGCATCCCTGTACGTTTTAAGGTTCGACCTTGTAACTCAGCCTCTTTAACTCTTTAGAAAACGTAGTTTTTTTCAAATAATTTAAAGAAGGGGGCAGTATCCAAACTTTACTTGTAGTGAAACTATAATTGTCTTGACCAATCTTGAAAAGAACTAATAAATTAAACTGAATATTTGATGCATAATCATATTGATTGCTAAAAGCTCATCAGTTCAAAATTTTACTGTAATTTTAATATTTATTTTCAATATTAAGTACAAAAGAAAACATTTGTAATATAATTCGTTTTCAGTAAAGCGCCAATGACGCAGTAGGTTTTAGGCTTCTGCAGTGAGACGATACCCAAACTCTTGTTTGTAGTTATTTTTATTCGACTCAAACTTGATTTGCATATTCAATTTAAGTTTCACTCGTTTTAAGATTTATTTATTCATTTACATTAAAATATATTGTATGTTTGTTCGCATTGATTGTTTATTTAATTTCTGTTCGTTTTAAGTTTCATTTATACTTTAATAGCAAAATATTTGTTTTTATTTTAAGCTTGATTTTCATATTCAATCTAAGCATTACTCGCTTTAAGATCTATTTATTCATTTATATTATTACTTGTTGTATGTTTTTTGCTATGATTGTTTATTTAATTTCTGTTCGTTTTGGGTTTCATTTATTCTTTAATAGTAATTTCTGGTCGTTTTGAGTTTGAATTTTAACAGGTAATTGTATCTCCTGAGCTAGAGTTTAAAATGGATATTACTTTTCATTGAAAAACTTATTTTTCGGAAAGTTTTTTTAAATTAATTTTTGTTCGTTTTTGATTGCAAAAAGTTTCAAGTTTTTATGGCACGGGGGGGGGCGCTTACTGTCCGATTATTCTTGACTTTAAAAAACGGATCTAGAACTTTCAATTTAAATCGAATGAGGCTTTTTTCAAAGTCTATACGATTACCTCTTTGATAAAAACCTTATATATGAACAATAGACAGCTTGCATAATTTGTGGACAGCGATTGACAACAATGAATGGATTGAAAAAATAGCTCCAATAAGGGGGTTTAGACCATTTCACTTGCTGACACAAAGGGATCACGACTGTTTGGAATTGACCTTAATAGGAATTTGTGTGCCAAAGCAATTTTGCATCTATCACAGAGTATGTATTTTAACCTTATAATTGGATAATTATAATAGATTTCCTATGTGTTCTTCCCATACAAAACCCCTTCCCATAAGTTATGAACCCCCCTTAATTTAGTTATGCCCCAGGGCCTAACTTACAACGCCTACCCCTGGGCCCTGGTGGGCTGTGTCGACACCGGAGTTTTTTGTTATCAGAACTTTGAACTATTTTAACAAATTGTCTATCTCAAAATTTTTATCTTATGCATTTAGGGCGTGGAGGAGGAAGAGGGGCTAGTTGCACTTCAATCTCTTTTGACTCTTAAAAAGTGAACAAGAACATTTTCAATCAAATTAGCCCTCTCTTAAGTTTATAAGAGCATCCCTTCCATAAGAAATAATATGAAGGATTCGGAGAATCCTTTAATTACAACCCTTGCCCTGAGGGCTTTGGGGGAGTTGTAA
Source organism: Artemia sinica (assembly GCA_027921565.1). Taxonomy (NCBI): domain Eukaryota; kingdom Metazoa; phylum Arthropoda; class Branchiopoda; order Anostraca; family Artemiidae; genus Artemia; species Artemia sinica. Next base: position 29,763,494 of record CM051268.1, read on the forward strand.
TCCTCAAAGACCTAATTTCCAGAACTTAAAACTACGTTTAATAAATGATTGGAGGAGGGTTGTGGGGGAGTATCCTCCTCAAAAATAAATTTTCTATTTGGAAATCAACTACGCTGAACAAAATGGCTATCTCAAAATTTTGATTGGATGTGTTTACGGGAATGATGGGCGTGGGGGGGGGGGGGGGGCTAGTTGCCCTCCAATCATTTTCGACTATTAAAAAGGGCACTAGCCCTTTGAATTTCCAATTGAATGAGCCTGTTTTGAAGTTTCTACGACAACGCCTGCTATAAAAACCTTATATGCCCCTAGGGCATAACTTAAAACCCTTGCCCTGAGGGTTGTGGGGGAGTATCCTCATCAAAAATATATTTCCTATCTGGAAATCAACTACGCTGAACAAAAATGGATATCTCAAAATTTTGATTGGATGTGTTTGGGGAAATGATAGGCGTGGGGGGGAGGGGGGCTAGTTACACTCCAATCACTTTCGACTATTAAAAAGGGCACTAGCTCTTTAATTTCCAATCGAATGAGCCTGTTTTGAAGTTTCTACGACAACGCCTTCTATAAAAACCTTATATGCCCCCAGGGCATAACTTAAAACCCTTAAAAAAAAACCCTTAATAACTTAAAAAAAAATAAATAAATAAATAATCAGAGGCAACGCTGTAGCGTTGCCTATAGTAAAGGCCACACGGCTCCAATGTTTTATTATTATTTATTTTTTTTTTCCCCCAGAGGCACTTCATATGGAAGGGGTCGTCGTAGAAGCTTCAAAGGGGGCTCATTCGATTGGAAATCGAGAGTTCTAGTGCCTTTTTTAATAGTCAAAAATGATTGGAGGGCAACTAGCCCACCCCCCCCACGCCCATCATTCCCCCAAACATATCCAATCAAAATTTTGAGATAGCCATTTTGTTCAGCGTAATTGATTTCCAGATAGAAAATATATTTTTGAGGAGGATACTCTCCCACAACCCCCAGGGCAAGGGTTTTAAGTTATGCCCTGGGGGCATATAAGGTTTTTATAGAAGGCGTTGTCGTAGAAACTTCAAAACAGGCTCATTCGATTGGAAACTAAAGGGCTAGTGCCCTTTTTAATAGTCGAAAATGATTGGAGGGCAACTAGCCCCCCACGCCCATCATTCCCCCAAACACATCCAATCAAAATTTTGAGATAGTCATTTTGTTCAGCGTAGTCGATTTCCAAATAGAAAATATATTTTTGAGGAGGATACTCCCCCACAACCCTCAGGGCAAGGGTTTTAAATAATGCCCTGTGGGCATATAAGGTTTTTATAGAAGACGTTGTCGTAGAAACTTCAAAACATGCTCATTCGATTGGAAATTAAAGGGCTAGTGCCCTTTTTAATAGTCGAAAGTGATTGAAGTGTAACTAGCCCCCCCCCCCATGCCCATCATTTCCCCAAACACATCGAATCAAAATTTTCAGATAGCCATTTTGTTCAGCGTAGTTGATTTCCAGATAGAAAATATATTTTGAGGAGGACACTCCCTTACAACCCTCAGGGCAAGGGTTTTAAGTTATGCCCTGGGGGCATATAAGGTTTTTATAGAAGGCGTTGTCGAAAAAACTTCAAAGCAGGCTCATTCGATTGGAAATTAAAGGGCTAGTGCCCTTTTTAATAGTCGAAAGTGATTGGAGTGCAACTACCCCCCCCACGCCCATCATTTCCCCAAACACATCGAATCAAAATTTTGAGATAGCCATTTTGTTCAGCGTAGTTGATTTCTAGATAGAAAATATGTTTTTGAGGAGGATACTCCCCCAGAACCTTCAGGGAAAGGGTTTTAAGTTATGCCCTGGGGGCATATAAGGTTTTTATAGAAGGCGTTGTCGTAAAAACTTCAAAAAAGGCTCATTCGATTGGAAATTCAAAGGGATAGTGCCCTTTTTAATAGTCGAAAGTGATTGGAGGGCAACTAGCCCCCCACCCCCACGACCATCATTCCCCCAAACATATCCAATAAAAATTTTGAAATAGCCCTTTTGTTCAGCGTACTTGATTTTCAGATAGAAAACATGTTTTTGAGGAGGACAATCCCCCACAACCCTCAGGGCAAGGGTTTTAAGTTATGCCCTGGGGGCATATAAGGTTCTTATAGAAGGCGTTGTCATAAAAAACTTCAAAAAAGGCTCATTCGATTGGAAATTCAAAGGGATAGTGCCCTTTTTAATAGTCAAAAGTGATTGGAGGGCAACTAACCCCCCCCCTACACCCATCATTCCCCCAAACACATCCAATCAAAATTTTGAGATAGCCCTTTTGTTCAGCGTAGTTGATTTCCAGATTGAAAATATATTTTTGAGGAGGACACTCCCCCACAACCCTCAGGGCAAGGGTTTTAAGTTATGCCCTGGGGGCATACAAGGTTTTTATAGAAGGCGTTGTCGTAGAAACTTCAAAACAGGCTCATTCGATTGGAAATTAAAGCGCTAGTGCCCTTTTTAATAGTCGAAAGTGATTGGAGGGCAACTAGCCCCCCCACGCCCATAATTTCCCCAAACACATCCAATCAAACTTTTGAGATAGCCATTTTGTTCAGTGTAGTTGATTTCCAGATAGAAAATATGTTTTTGAGGAGGACACACCCCTAACAACCCTCAGGGCAAGAGTTTTAAGTTATGTCCTAGGGGCATATAAGGTTTTTATAGAAGGTATTGTCGTAAAAACTTCAAAACAGGCACATTCAATTGGAAATTAAAGCGCTAGTGCCCTTTTTAATAGTCGAAAGTGATTGGAGGGCAACTAGCCCCCCCCCGCCCATCATTCCCCCAAACACATCCAATCAAAATTTTGAGATAGCCATTTTGTTCAGCGTAGTTGATTTCCAGATGGAAAATATGTTTTTGAGGAGGACAATCCCCCACAACCCTCAGGGCAAGGGTTTTAAGTTATGCCCTGGGGGCATATAAGGTTTTTATAGAAGGCGGTGTCGTAGAAACTTCAAAAAAGGCTCATTCGATTGGAAATTACGAGGGCTAGTGCCCTTTATGAGGGCTGTAATTTAATGATTCTCCGAATCCTTCATATTATTTCTTATGGAAGGGATGCTCGTATAAACTTTAGAGAGGGCTCATTTGATAGAAAATTGAAAGTTCTTGTTCACTTTTTAAGAATCAAAAGAGATTGAAGGGCAACTAGCCCCTCTCCCTCCTCCACGCCCTAAATGCATCAGATAAAAATTTTGAGATAGACATTTTGTTAGAATAGTTCAAAGTTCTGATAACAAAAAACTCCGGTGTCGACACAGCCCACCAGGGCCCAGGGGTAGGCATTGTAAGTTATGCCCTGGGGCATAACTTATTAAGGGGGGTTTATAACTTATGGGAAGGGGTTTTGTATGGGAAGAACACACAGGAAATCTATTATAATTATCCAATTATAAGGTTAAAATACATACTCTGTGATACATGCAAAATTGCTTTGGCACATAAATTCCTATTAAGGTCAATTCCAAACAGTCATGGTCCCTTTGTGTCAGCAAGTGAAATGGTTTAAACCCCCTTATTGGAGCTATTTTTCAATCCATTCATTGTTGTCAATCGCTGTCCACAAATTATGCAAGCTGTCTATTGTTCATATATAAGGTTTTTATCAAAGAGGTAATCGTATAGACTTTGAAAATAGACTCATTCGATTTAAATTGAAAGTTCTAGATCCGTTTTTTAAAGTCAAGAATAATCGGACAGTAAGCACTCCCCCCCCCCCATGCCATAAAAACTTGAAACTTTTTGCAATCAAAAACGAACAAAAATTAATTAAAAAAAAATTTCCGAAAAATAAGTTTTTCAAAGAAAAGTAAAGGCCATTTTAAACTTAAGCTCAGGAGATACAAATCCCTGTTAAAATTCAAACTCAAAACGACCAGAAATTACTATTTAAGAATCAATGAAACCCAAAACGAACAGAAATTAAATAAACAATCATAGCAAAACACATACAACAAGTAATAATATAAATGAATAAATAGATCTTAAAGCGAGTAATGCTTAGATTGAATATGAAAATCAAGCTTAAAACGAAAACAAATATTTTGCCATTAAAGAATAAATGAAGCTTAAAACGAACAGAAATTAAATAAACAATCAATGCGAACAAACATACAATATATATTAATGTAAATGAATAAATAAATCTTAAAACGAGTGAAACTTAAATTGAATATGCAAATCAAGTTTGAATCGAATAAAAATAACTACAAACAAGAGTTTGGGTATCGTCTCACTGCAGAAGCCTAAAATCTACTGCGTCATTGGCGCTTTACTGAAAACGAATTATATTACAAATGTTTTCTTTTGTACTTAATATTGAAAATAAATATTAAAATTACAGTAAAATTTTGAACTGATGAGCTTTTAGCAATTAATATCATTATGCATCAAATATTCAGTTTAATTTATTAGTTCTTTTCAAGATTGGTCAAGACAAATATAGTTTCACTACAAACAAAATTTGGATACTGTCCCTTCTTTAACTGTAAAAACCTAAAGCCTTCTGCGTCATTGGTGCTTCACTGAAAACGAATTACTCGTATATTACAAATTTATTATTTTCCAGTTCTTACAGCATTGAAAATGAAAATAAAAATTACAGTGAAAAAAAAAAAATCTTGAACTGATGGATCTTTCAACAATTAATATCATTATATATCTAATATTCAATTTGATTTTGTTTATACTTTCCAAGACTGTTCAAGACTCATATAGTTTTGCCATTTTTTTTAAACTCTGCCATTTTTTGTAACTAAACCATTTTTTTTAAAAAGTTAGTTTGTTATGAAAACATTCTATGGCTTCTAGGCATTTCTATTTGAGCGGAAAACTGCACCTCAAACTTTGTGGAACATGCATTTTCTTGCATGAAACACCAAAATATAATAAAATGTAAAGTTTCGGAGTGTTCCACCACTCGCAAGCAAGTGCCATTGGTATTTTTGAATCCGCATGGTCAATTTAGGGGGTGGAGGGTAGGCTAATTCTCGTAGCAGCCCCATTCCGTCGTGGTATGGTTCACATTTTCAACACCTGGCGTCCGGACTATCATGTGCCTCCGTTTTGCAAAAAATATAATAATACTATCTGTGCCTCCGTTTTGCAAAAAATGCAATAATAAACCCTCGCACGGAAAACATTTTTCCCAAAAGACACTCCCCATCCAGACACCGCCTGCCACGTACTGTTTCTGAACCCATCCCTATCTTATCCCCCATCCATTGTTTAACCTCCAGATATGAAAAAACCTTTGTCCCCTTCATTACTGATCAAACAAACCACTAGTTTTTCTTTCTTTTTTTTTTGTACTGGTGATACCCATGCTGGTGTCCGTTTGGCTCTTCCGTCCCCTCCCCTTTTTATATACTCTCTTTTAAACCTTTTTGACACTATTTTTATCTCAATTTTTTTTTTTTGGTTTTGTTTTAATTTGTGCCTTTTTAACTTTCTTACATTTGACACTTTTTGTTTTTTAGACTAATGAATGGCTTTGCCTTTCTGATATTGTTGTTTTTGGCATTGTTTAGCCAGTTTTTTAGTTGTTGTGCTATTTCTATGTCTTTTTTTTATTATATGACCCCGAAATGCGAATTCGGCCCTTCGGGGCTTGTGATAGTCATTTTTTGAAATAAATATCTTATCTTATCTTATCATATAATCTACCAAGCATACAACTACCCAAATCAGTATAAATAAATAAATGAAACCAAAACGAACAAAAATTAAAATAAATATTAGAGTCAAACTCAAAACAAGCATAATTTAATGTGAGTAGGGTTCAAAACCCCTATGCTTTCTAAAAGCCAGAATATAATTTGTACTTTACTGAAAAAAATTCAAATGAGTTTACTGAAAAAAAATGTGCGTTGTCAATTTAATATACATATGCTGATATGTATTCCCTAAAATCTTAATTAATTTTTGATTTCTTAAAATTACAAAAGTGAAAATATTTCAAAGAATTGTTTTCAGTAAAGCGCCAATGACGCAGTAGGTTTTAGGCTTCTGCAGTGAGACGATACCCAAACTCTTGTTTGTAGTTATTTTTATTCGATTCAAACTTGATTTGCATATTCTATTTAAGTTTCACTCGTTTTAAGATTTATTTATTCATTTACATTAATATATATTGTATGTTTGTTCGCATTGCTGTGATAGTTTTTTGCTGTGATAGTTTATTTAATTTCTGTTCGTTTTTTGGGTTTCATTGATTCTTAAATAGTAATTTCTGGTCGTTTTGAGTTTGAATTTTAACAGGTATTTGTATCTCCTGAGCTTAAGTTTAAAATGGCCTTTACTTTTCTTTGAAAAACTTATTTTTCGGAAAGTTTATTTTTAAATTATTAATAAATAATAAAACATTGGAGCCGTATGGCCTTTACTATAGGCAACGCTACAGCGTTGCCTCTGATAGTTTCGCCATTGGTTTTTTTTTTTTTTTTAGTTACTGAAGTATTAATTTAAGTTGTTCGTATGTGTTTTGTTGTTTTCTTTTCATTTTCTCTACTCCATTTTTACTTTTTTCTATTGCTAAAGATGGGTAATAAAAATCATTCATTCATTCATTCATACTATTGGTTATTGGTTAGTATACAGACGGTTCCAGGGGGAATTTTTCGGGTGGGGGGTAGGGGGAAGGGGTTACGTGGGACGATCTTTCCTTGGAGGAATTTTTATGGGAGAAGAGAATTTCCATGAAGAAGGCGCAGGATTTTCCAGGATTACTTAAAAAACAATCAGAAATTAAATACAAAATTCCAACTGAAAGTAAGGAGCACCATTAAAACCATTCAAACGAACAGAAATTATTACATATATGAGGGGTTTGTCCCTCCGCAATACCTCACTCTTAACGCTAAAGTATTTTTAGTAATTTTAAAAGAGCTATTTATTCTAATTAAACAGCCTTTGTGATTCAGGGGTCATTCTTAAAGAATTGGAACAAAATTCGAACTTTAGCGTAAAGAGCGAGGTATTGACGAGGGTGCGAACCCGCTCATATACGTAATAAAATTATACAAATATAGAAGTTCGAAACGTAAGTTAATTCGTAAGTTGCGTATATTTGTTACTAATAAAAGCGTTTGTAAATAAAATTAGAAGGTCTAGTGCCCTTTTTAAGTAACCAAAAAAATTGGAGGGCAACTAGACCCCCTCTCCCACCCTTTTTTTTTATCAAAATCATCCGATCAAAACTTTGAAAGGGCATTTAGCCAAAAAAAGTAAAATTAATATGCAAACTTGGTTTTAACTATTCATCTACGGTGAGCCAAATTCAAAACCTGCATTAATTCAAAACCGTTCAGGAATTAAATAAAAAAAAAAAAACTTTTTTTTTTAACTGAAATTAAGGAGCGGCTTATAACTTAAAACGAACAGAAACTATTCTGTATATGAAAGGGGCTGTCTCCTCCTCAACGCCCCGCTCTTTAAGCTAAAGTTTTTTATTCTTATACAAAGTAGAGTTGTGTGAAAGAGTCAAAAGAGTGTGAAATATACATCATACACATCAGAGTCACGTTCAAGGAGTACGGGCCCAATGGGGGATGGCTTCTTCAATAGAAATTATAAAACACTGGTATTTTTCAAAACCTAGGGGTAGGTGAGCAATTGCCACCCCTGTCTTCACAATCTAAGAACGGCGGTTGATAACCAGGTCAGAACCAATATCAAGTCGTAATAATTTAATATAATAATATAAGTTACCTCTTCTAAAGTATTTTCTAGTATATCACCTAGAAACCACTCCATTTTAGGGAGATCCTTGTTGATGAACCTTGCTTCTTCGGCTATTTTAGGAATCAGATGACTTTGAAGAGTCTTCACCTCCCATAGTGATGACTCTATTGCACGGCATTTGGCTGGATCTTGTTCGTCCATTATGTACGGATCCGAATCTAGTTCTAGAAAATTAAGTGAGTGGTAGAAAGGCATATCATAGGCAGCGCAAATTGCGCTGCCTAAGTAAAGAACGATGTTGGCACAATGTACTATTTTTTTTTTTTTGGTTTCTTGGTCTTAGACCAGAGCACTTCGTATCGAAGGAGTTGTAGTAGAAACTTCAAAAAGGGTACATTCGATTGGAGATTGGAGTGGCTTGTGCTCTTTTTAATAGTCAAAAGTGATTGGAAGGCAACTAACACCCCTTCCAACCCCACCATTTCCCCAAAGACATCAAATCAAAATTTTGAGATAGCCATTTTGTTCAGTATAGTTAATTCCAGATAGAAATTATGTTTTTGAGGAGGACACTCCCCCACAGCCCTCAGGGCAAGGGTTGTAAGTTATGCCCTGGGGGCATATAAGGTTTTTATAGAGAGCGTTGTCGTAGAAACTTAAAAAAGGCTCATTTGATTGGAAATTCAAAGGGCTAGTGCCCTTTTTAATAGTCAAAAGTGCTTGGAGGGCAACTAACCCCCCTCTCACGCCCACCTTTTCCCCAAACACATCCAATCAAAATTTTGAGACAGCCATTTTGTTCAACGTAGTTGAAAGTTCTGGAAATTAGGTTTTTGAGGATGACACCCCTCCCCCCCCCCACATCCCTCAGGGAATGAGTTGTAAGTTATGCCCTGGGGTATATAAGATTTTTTAAAGAAAGCGTTGTCGTAGAAACTTCAAAAAGGACTCATTTGATTGAAAATTGAAATGGCTAGTGCCCTTTTTAATAGTCAAAAGTGATTGGAAGGCAACAAACACCCCTTCGACGCCCACCATTTATCCAAACACATCCAATCAAAATTTTGAGATAGCCATTTTGTTCAAAGTAGTTGAAAGGTCCGGGAATTTATCTAAGAGGATGACACTCCCCTCACAGCCCTCAGAGTAAGGGTTGTAAGTCATGCCCTGGGGACATATAATGTTTTTATTGAAAGATTTGTCAGAGAAACTTGAAAAAGGGCTCGTTCGATTGGAAATTCAAAGGGCTAGTGCCCTTTTTAATAGTCAAAAGTGATTTGAGGGAGACTAACCTTTCCCCCCCCCCTCTCACGCCCACATTTTCCCCAAACATGTCCAATCAAAATTTTTAGATAGCCATTATGTTCAACGTAGTTAAAAGTATTAGAAATTTGGTCTTTGAGGATGATAACCCCCTCAGAGCCCTCAGGGCAAGGGTTGTAAGTTATGCCCTGGGGGCGTGAAAGGTTTTTAAAGATAGTGATGTTGTAGTAACTTCAGATGGGGCTTTTTCGATGGGAAATTAGAAGGGCTTGTGCCCTTTTTAATCGTCGAAAGTGATTAGAGGATAACTAACACCCCTCTCATACCCACCATTTCCCCAAACACATCCAATCAAAATTTTGAAATACCCATTTTGTTCGACGTAGGTAAAGTCTGGAAATCATGTTTTTGAGGATGATACTCCCCCTACAGCCCTCAGGGCAAGGGTTGTAAGTTATGCCCTGCGGGGCATACAAGTTTTTATTGGAAGCGTTGTCGTAGAAACTTAAAAGGGCTCATTCGATTGGAAATTAAAAGGGCTAGTGCCCTTTTTAATAGCTGAAATTGATTGGAGAGCAACTAACTTCCCTCTCACGCCCACCATTTCCCCAAACACAACCAATCAAAATTATGAAATAGCTATTTTGTTTAACGAAGTTGAAAGTTCTGGAAATTACGTCTTTGAGGATGACAACCCCCTCACAGCCCTCAGGACAAGGGTTGTAATTTATGCCCTGGGGGCATATAAGGTGTTTATAAAAAGCGTTGTAGTAGAAACTGAAAAAGGAGCTGATTCGATTGGAAATTGAAAGGGCTAGTGCCATTTTTAATACTCGAAAGTGATTGGAAGGCTTGACATTTTTATAGCAAAGATCGATGTGGGTATAATGTATTATTATTATTTTTTCCTATTTTCGTTTAGACCAGGGCACTTCGTATTGAAGGAGTTGTCTTAGGAACTTCGAAATGGGCTCATTCGATTGAAAATAGAATAGGCTAATGCCCTTTTTAATGGTTGAAAGTTATTGGAGGGCAACTAGTCCCCCCTCCCACGCCCACCCTCCCATTTGCCCATTATGTTTAAAAACTAAATGTTGCCTTAAGATTAAATCAAAATGCACTGTGTTAATGCTAATTCCCAATAAGGCATCTCAGCAGTATCCCAAGAACGACTAAGGGTATTATGTTCAAACTTTCGAGGCTACTTCTGCTCTTAAAATTTAACCAAATCAAAATAGCGTAAGCGTATCTAAGCTATCAAAGAAAGTAAACAGATTTTTTTGCGAATGGTATCAAGTTTTCTATTTCAGGTCAACTAGAGGAGGTATGAAACTAAATTAAACACTACTATCTGTGTCCAACACGACTATTTGTGTAAAAGTAAAAACATTTATATGTTTTCAGTAAAGTGCAAATTATGTTCTGGCCTTGGGAAGGCATGGGGGTTTTGAGCCCTACTCATGTTAATTTCTGCTCATTTTGTATTTGATTCGGTTATTTATTGTAATTTCTGTTCGTTTTTGGGTTTCATTTATTTATCGATGCTGATTTGCGGTAGTTTCACGCTTGGTAGATTATTTGATTTTATTTTTGCTCATTTTTGGTTTAATGGAGTTCTTTACTTTTCTTTGAAAAACCTATTTTGTGGAAAAAGTTTTTTTTTAATTAATACCAATAAACGCCCGTTATGTACAGGATAGAACAGGCAGGTACGAGACTTAAAAATCATTTAGGTACTAAGGCTCCTAAACTTCATAACATTTTATTTTAAGCATATTTTCCAGTTTATTTCGGCAAACTTGATTCAAAAAGATAAACTGCGACAATTGCCAATTCCTAATTAGTTTCCTTTTTTCAATTTCATCCCACAAAACCCCAATTTTTGCTATTTTCACAACCCTTCAAAGCAACAATAGAAGGACAATTAAGAAAGGATACAAGCCAGTGGCATAATTTCATCAAAATCCAGGGGGAGGGGAGTTGGAGCCAACTTTCCCTAATCAAAAGAAAATGACAGTGAAAACTGAAAAATGAGACATGTAGTACCATATAGATAAAGACATACTAAAGAAAACTGACCTATTTCTCTGGATGTTTAAATTATGCCGGCTCATGTTAGTTTTGACAAGATTTTTGAAGAAACTAAATTTAAGCTGGGGGGTGCAAACTGGGGTTTGGGGCGGGGGGGCAAACTGAGGTCTGAGGGGTTGCAAACCGAGGTCTGGAAGGGGCAATTGCCCTCCCTACCCCACAGCAAATTACTCCCCTGATACAAGCTAGTTTCGTTTTTTAAAATAAATAGTTAGGGGAGACAGGCGTTAAGCCGGGTAAAGGTTGCTCTGTACAGCACAATATCTCCGAGCATTCACTCTACTAAGAAAAGTCAAACTTCAGTGCAATTTTTTAGACAGTTTCTTTTAGTTTGAGTTCAGTTGTTATTTCATGTTTTATATTGAAAGAGCAGGTTTTGACATAATTACCTCTCTGTTTTATGGTTTCTGATGCAGAATTAAGACCATTTCTCACTAGTTCCAAATCATCAGGCGGTTTTGACGATCGGCTTAGACATGTTTGTTTCCAGTAATTCATACGGGCTGGTTCGGAAATTTTTAGACTCTGTTCGAATTAAACCCGTGAATACTTCAGAAAAATTGGTACAAAATAAAATTATGATTGGGCCAAATGATGACGTAGGATATATGTAGAGCTTAACATCTTATGTGTCAACAGTTTATCAGAGAATAAATTCCTGAAACAGTAGTATTCTCCATTAAATTCAGATCCCTGTCTTTGGTCTTTTCAATCATCCTTTAACTCCGTGACTCCCAACATGGGACACACGCCCCATCGGTGGGGCACGGGAATATTTTGGTGGGTCGAAGAGTGGAGGACGTGCACTCTTCGGCTGATTACACTCTAGAGCAGTGATCTCTGAACTACGGCTAACAGGCCAGATGCTGTCCACGACACCCTCTCATTGGGCCCCTGCGGACTTTTTGATCGCCGTAATGGTGTTATATCATTTCATTGACTTTCCAAAGTCAATCAGCCGATATAAAGTCATCGAATGGAAGAGTTGGCTTCCCAACATAGCATGTTTGGCACGTCTACCGGAGAGGACATAATCATTGAATTGAGAAAAAGACATTTGCTGATTACAAATCGGACTGGACTAACTTCAGGTTCTTGACTGTTGACGGAGGAAAGAACAAGAGTGGCATGAAAAAGCTTGGTTGGAAAAGTGATGCAGATGTTTAATGAGAAACTTATTACAGTGCTGTATTATTCACCAGCAAACTTTGTTTGCTAATTATATGGGCATTAAGAATGTTTTGAATCCTATGGTGACGAAGGTGAATCTAATGGGCTTAATCGAAGACAGTTCAGAGACATGTTAAAAGACACAGACACAGAACTGCAAGATTTACCATATTACACAGTAGTAAGTTTTTTTGTGAGAAAGTTCTAAGTAGGGCATATGAGATGAGAAGGGAAGTACATGACTTCGTAGAAAGTAAAGCAAGTCACTGCCATTACTGTCTGATGAAGAGTAGGCATGAAAATTGACCTTTACTGCAGATATTACTGGTCATTTAAATTTTCTGAACCTAAAACTACAAGGAGAGAAAATCTAGTTTCTGATCTATAGACTCACATAAATGCCTTCAGATCTAAACTTATCTTGCTTTTGGAACAGGTAGAGGCAAACAAGTTGACGAACTTTCAGCAATGCAAGGCCTTCATGGCTGACTATACAGCTGAGTTCCCCAAACCATTTGCATGCGAGATCATCAAAAACCTCCAGGTACAGGTTCAGGAGCGGTTTTTGACTTGGATTCAAAGGCAAAAGAAGTGAGGCTATCTCAAATTCATTTGAAGCAGATGTGGCCAGTTGCTTAGATAAACTGCAGCTAGAGGTCATTGAGTTGCAAGCAAATGACCTCCTTAGGGACAAGTTAAAAGAAGGACTTTTGAATTTTTACCAGTTTTTGCCCAAGGGAGACTTTCCTAATATCAAAGCTTTCTCATTTGGACCTCTAGTGTGTAGTCGGCCCCCGAGCTGCTGTCTGACAATTAATGCGGCCCTCCAGTAAAAACGTTGGAGCCACGTGAATTATATTCATATGCATTTAAAAAGCTAAAAAGATACATTATAGTATTGCAACGACGTCCTGAATTACATGATAGGTATTGTATACAGTCACAAATTTTCATTAGTACAAAATTTGCCTCGAGGACGGCTTGAAAAAAAATAAATAAATACCAAGTTAATGACCTTTTGAGATTTCTTTAGGTAAATACGCGTCAAATTTTGAGTAGCCAAATTTAAATATCAGGAGGGGGACACCAGGATTTTAGAAATACCTAGGTGGGGCATGGCCCAAAATCGGTTGGAAACTGAAGGAATATAATGGTTGTCTAACTGATATATCAGTTCTCTAACTGAATATACATGTCCTTTAACTGAAGGAATATATTGAAACTAAGCGTTAAGAATCCCACTTATTACCAAAAGATTTTGAGCATAAAATGTTTGATTATGCATTCATATGTACAAGTGCACTAGGGAGAGATCCGTGACATCACTACCTACATTGCAAGATTAAGTTGATTTATTTGACGCTCCATTCATTTATGTATACCATTGTATTACTGTAAATTAGGCTTGAAGCGAGAAGTTATTGAGTAATTTTTCGAGGGAGGGAGTCATTGTAAAACATAAACTCTAACAGGCTCGAATCTTCTATAACGAACAGGTAAACATAAATTAAATCTAAGGTAGTTTCAAGGAAAACGTATTGATAAACTTTCAGTTACTACGTGCGGTGGATCGTTCTTTACTAGGTTGCTACAGCTGCAACCACAATTTGTTTCTCAAAAATGGCATGATTTACAAAACAATAGAGGGGGAGGGGTGAAAGGGATGAATAACAAGATTAACGGCGCTAGTTACCCTCCATCCCCTAGTGATTTATATGCCTTTGAAGAAAGCAAACTTCAACCAGTTCTACGGTGGCCTTTTTTCTTTATGAGAAATATTAGTAAGCTCATTAACCAAAAGAATTTATGAGCAACAAAGCAAAAATAACGGACAAAATTGTTTAATGAGCGTATTACCACCAACTTTATTTGAAGATGGTATTTTTTTAATGTTTGGTTGCACTTATTTTGTTGATAAATTAGCAGGTTCATTTATCGAGTAGTTTTAGTATTTACACTTTACTAAAAACAAAATACAGTTTAACGTTTCCACTTTTTTACTTTAATAAACAAAAAATTACCAAAACTTTAAGGAACAAATAACAGTATATGTATATTAAACTGAAAATCCAGGGTCATATGTTTTTTGTTTTTTTAGTAAAGCGCGAATTACGCTCTGGTCTTGGGGGTTCTCAGTCCTACTAATGTTAATCTTTGCTCGTTTTGAGTTGGACTCGGTTTCTTATAATAATTTCTGCTCGTTTTGGGTTTAATTTTTGCATTGATGGTGATTTGTGGTAGTTTTACGATTGGAACTTTATTTGAATTTATTTCTGCTCATTTTTGGCTGAACGGAGCTCTTTAATTTTCTTTGAAAACTTGTTTTGTGGAAAAAGTTTATTAAATTAATTTCTGTTTTTTTTATTGACAGTATTTTTCATGGACAAAAAATAAAATTTTACATCTTTTCGTTTTTTTTCTATTAGAATCCATAGTTTGGCCTGCTATTTGTATGTTGGACAAACTTTTTCAACAATTTTTAATCTGGACACAAATAGCATTATTTAATTTAATTTTGTACCTCCTCAAGTTGACCTGAAAAATAAAACTTAATATCATTCCCAAAACATTATATCTATGATCTTTGACAATCTGAAACACTTACGACCTTTTGATTTATTTAAATTGTAAGAGCAGAAGTAGTAATAGTTGTAGCCCCGAAAGTTTCAACTTAATATCACCAGTCGTTCTAGAGATGTTACTGAGGTGTCTTATTGTCAACCGTACGCACAGTGCCTTTTGATTTAATCTCAAAGTATAGTAAGTCAATTGCACAATTATGGGGGATTGAAATAACCAATATCCCTAGAGACATAGTTGCTGGACCATAGATCCTACTATGCTGAATAAAATAGCTATCTCAAAATTTTGACTGAATGTATTTTTGGAAAATGCATGGGCTTGCGGGAAGGTCTTCTTCGCTTCCAATCTCTTTTTACTCTTAAAAGGGGCACTAGAATTTTAATTTTGAAGCGAATTAGCTCCTTATATACCCTGATATTGCTTAAAGCTCCTGATATTGCTTATATGCCCTTTTGAAAATCTGTATGCATATAGTTTTTTCTTTTAATTGAAATTCCTCCTAAACATTCTCTAATAGTTTCATCTTAATACCCTTAGCGTCATGAGAAACAGTAACTGTAGTGATAGTATTAATAGTATACGCATAATGCCTTCTGGCTAGTTCAAAATCTGCCACAACTTACCCTTAAAGGTCTAACTTAATAATATAAACCGTGCTTGCCATATTGCTTTGTCACCTTTTAGGAAATCCATATGCCCATAGTTTGTTTTGATTTAGTTCAACATCCGCCTAAATATTCCTTAAAAACTTCACTTTAAAATTCTCGTAGCTTGCGTAGTAGCAATATTTGTATCAGCAATACTAGCAGTATGCGCATAGCACATTGGGTTTCTTCAACATCCCCTTTAGCACACGCTGAAAGTTTCAACTTAATACCATCAACGGTTCCTGAAGCATTTCTGACACATCCTCTTAACAATCTATGTGGGCATAGTGTGTTTCAATTTAGTTCCATACAGTTACAATGTATTTCAAAATTTTCTCCTTAGTACCCCTAGTTTTAAAAGCAGCAGTAGTAGCAGTAAAAAATAGAAGCAGTAGTAGTAGTATGAGTAGAAGCAGTAGCAATAGGATGCAAATATTTCCTTTGCTTTGTTCAACACCCCCCACAACAAGCCCTGTTAGTTTCAACTTCACAGACTAAACTGCTCCTTTCCCAAGGAAAGATATTGCTGTTACGCCCTTTTGACAACCTGCATACAGAGGGAGTATCGGGATTCAGTTCACCTTCCCCTCAAAATTCCTTGAATAAAGTAAGGTTTCAACCTGTGCGATTCCCTACAGAGATTTATAATCGGCTTATTTTATTTACTTGCTATTGACAGTTTTGCTGCTTGAATTTAAATTCCCTTAGGATTTAGTGACTTAGTAAGTACTGAGATTCAGACAGAACGATTTAATTTCCTTAGAGGATTTTACTATTTGTGCATAGCAGCGATACTGATAACATAGATTAGGCAATAAGCAGAAGAGGGGAGGGTTCCTGCCGCAAGTGCCGTAATGTACCTGCCGGTATTTAGTTACCCATAAATTGCGGGGAATTGGTGAGCGGGTCCCGACGCTTCCCTTGTTCCTAGTATTGTGTGATTCGGTGGACTTCGGCAGTTTTTGTGTGAAAGTGTTGACTGAAAAGCTGGTACTCAACCCAGTTCTGAACTTTTTGAGCAGATCACTCACTGAAGGGGTGAAATTCGACCAGATTGTGAAAAGCGCAGTAAACTATTTCGAACATGATACAATCATACAAGCTAAAAAGACCCTTCACAGCGAGTTGGACATTCAAAGCCGGATGGTTTCGTATGCCAAAGATGAGGACAACATTACTGATATGTGCAAGTCACTAGTCTCTGCGGCAAAGCAAAATGTCCTGATCCCGAAATTTGTGATATTTAGTCCGTGTGAAGTACCTGCCATCGGTGAGGCAGTTCACGCTACATTGGTGTCCAAAGTAAACGAACTCTCCAGAAAATGGATGGATTTATGCTAAATACTAGCCACTCTACAGTCACCCTGCCAGATAAATCTCAATCGTTCCAAACCACACCCCCGAGGCCACTTTACTTTGTGATACTAAAAGACCCTCCAACATGCCAAGCGAATGCAACATCCCTTAAAATGCCCAAGCGAACGCAAAGCATTTATCGACAAACTGTGCCCATGTCCAGACGGCGATATAACCGAGTTACGCCGCTCTAATACCGAGTGGAAACTCGTGGTTCGTTCCAAGCAAACCGCGAGCCAGATAGTGGATGCAGCTAAACGTGCGAAACCGTCGCTCAACATCTCCCTCAAGGAACCTGCTTTTTTAGCTGCGATCAAGCGAGTGCCGGAGGATCTAGACGAACAGTCTCTTAAACAGCTAATCCCCAAGTGTAATAAAACCCTACAGTGTGGCAAGTCTCGAAGATTTAAAGTCTAGTTTCCGACACGAAATGACCTCGATACCTTTCTCAAAGTTTCAGTGAAAATCGGATATGAACGCCTCCCAGCTGAAGAATTCGTGTTCTTACCTCGGCGCTGCTTTAATTGCCACGCAATCGGTCACCTAGCCACAGATTGTAAGAACGGTTCATTATGTGCCAAATGCGGCTCAGCCGATCACAAATCTACGTCCAATACCCCGTGTCAGAAGGCAGCCTTTTGCGTTGGTTGCAAGAAGCAGGGTCATACTTGCTACAGAGTGAAGTGCCCGAAAAACCGTAAACCCTCGAACTAATGACCTCGTTACTAACTCTTTTATCGTGGAATATAAACAGTTCTTTTATTAATAAAATTCCGGTTCTGGAAAGCCTCCGTTCTGAGTTTAGTGTGATTTGTCTCCAGGAAAATTTTGTTACTAAAGATGGTCTGAACATACTTGAGCTTGACGATATGACAACTTATTGTGTACCCGCTAGACAGCTGAACAATAGAGGCCGACCCTCGGGTGGACTTATTACGTTTGTGAAATCAGCTCTCCGTTCTAGTATCTTCGAAGCAAATGATTATTATCTAGCTGTGAGAGTGGATTGTTCTGTGTGTATTAGTGTGTATCTTCCCACAGACTACAATAATGACCAGTCTGAGTGTAAATTTGCGCTACCTTGTGAAAAACTAGGTTCATGTATAGACAAAATTCGACACTTAGGTTTACCTTGTATTATAGCCGGCGACTTTAATTGTAATCTGTCAGAGCCGAATTCTCAAGCTTCACCGCGTATAGCACTAGTTAAGGGCTTATTTAGTGATTTCTTGTGTGTTTTAGATAAATCGTCCGATTTTACGTATGTTCACACGTCCTCGCGAACTTCCAACCTGGATCACGTTGTAGTATCGTCAGATTTGCGAGCGGATATAGTAAAGGTTGTTTTTGATTATCAGTTGTCTGATCATCTTCCCATAACTTGCTCTGTCAGTATGCCATCTTCGTGTCACCAAACCACACCTCTTGCTCCTTCAGCACCTCGACACCGTCGTAACTGGTCGAAAATTGATCAAGCCTTATTCATCGAGTCGGTAGATTCAGTCCTGAATAAAATCAGCGTCCCATTTCATCTCCTTCAGAAGTCACTCCAGTTACCTCAAAAAGAGGTTTCGATTTGTCTAGATATATATTGCGCAGAAATTTACCATGCTCTCCGCTTCGCAGAAAAACAAGCTGTTCCTTTGCAACGAATTCGTAAAGGAATCATTCCCGGGTGGTCGTCAAATCCAGATCTCGTCATTTCATGTAGTCAAGCAAAATTTTGGTTCTCAGTAAGGAAAGAGTGTGGACGTCTGAATAAGGGCCTTGTGAACAGCATACGGATTTTCACGAAGCGAAACTTTTCTAAGGCCCTGGCTCGGCATCGGAAAAATCTAGTCAATCATTATTCTGCCCGTGCCAAACAAGATAGAAATATGATCTTCAAGTTTGTCTCTCGTTCTGCAAAAAATTCTTCTTCACCATCCCCAGCCGACATCCCTGAAGATGAATGGTATGCCCATTACGAATCGGAGTTCTCAGCTCCTGACCCCTCCATCGAACAACCTTACGAGGCTGCCTTGGATCAGTTTCTATCTTCTCATCCCGATGAAGATTTTATCGTCAGTACCCGCTCTTTTGAAGATGCCATCTGTAGACTCAAATGGAAAGGCTCATCGGGCATTGACGAAGTCAGTGCGATCCACTTGAAACACGGAGGTAAACTTCTTGCCACACATCTCTCTCTGCTTATGCAGATGATTTTCTCTCAAGGGATTGTTCTTGCCTCTATCTGCATCGGAGATCTGACTCCCATTTCTAAAAAGGGGAAATCTGGAACTCAATGTACAGCATTCCGTCCGATAACTGTAGCTACGTCACTGTGCAAGCTCTTCGAGTTACTGTTTATACAGGAACTCGAAAAAGTATGCTACAATCCTCCGCATCAGTTCGGCTTCAAGCGAGGAACTGGATGTGCTGATGCCTTAACAGTCGTTGCTAATGTCTTGATAGATGCCGAATCTCCTGGAGAGAGCCTTTCTTTGGCAGGACACGACATTAGACGTGCATTCGACTCTCTAATCCATGCTGCGATGCTTTTGAAGGCCGGTAAACGTGGGTTGAATCTAGCTGTCATTCGTTCTCTCAGGAATCTGTATTCTAGATTACGGATCCGACTGAAGCTACCTCCTGACAAGGGTTTGACCCCCATTCCGCGCACCCGACTAGTTCCAGTCAAGAAAGGAGCGCGTCAAGGAGCAGTCACCTCTCCCGACCTTTTCAATAACTGTGTCCTTGATGCACAAGATCAATGTCCATCTTCGCTGATTCTGTCGTCTGCTAACTTGTCTTTGGTATGTTACGCGGACGACATCCTGAATCTTAGCCGAACCCTTCAGCGGGCAATTGATATCTTCGAAATCCTTGAAGCCGAATATCTTAAAGTTGGACTTCAGTTCAACTCTTCAAAATCGGAAATCGTCCTTTTCAATTGGAAAAATGATTTTTGTGTTCCTACCATTGCCCTTGGTTCTAGCTCTGTCCATCCAGTGGATCACCTCATTTATCTAGGTTTACCCATAGGTTCGTCTATCCGTCACACTCGAGAACTTCTCCTCGAACAGCTTAAACGACGAATTTCAGCGTCTTACGCTTCAGTTGTATCGTGCAAACTCCGATTCAACCGGCTGCTTCTAGCAAGCTTGTATAACGCCATCGCTCTTCCTCACATTTTATATGCCACGCCCTTCTGGAAACTTCTCACTAGAACTGGCCAGAATATAATCAGAGCAATGTATTTTCGTTTTGCGAAGTACCTGCTTCGTCTACCTCCGTGGTATAGGAATTCGCATTAAATTGAAAATTTTAAAGTCGCAGACCCTGACGTCACCGTCGCCAGACGAATAGCGAAGCATAATAGAAAAATACACCGAAATCTACACGAATGGTCCCATCTGCTCATTCAGTGAATCAGTGATTCGTTTTCTTTGTTGGTTCAGTTTGTTATAGTTTTTTTTTTTTTTTTTTTTTTTTTAAGTGCTCCATCTTGTTGTATTATCTGACGGGTTTTTCAATAAATAAATAATAAATAAATTACTAGAAGGTGTATTAATAGTAATAGCAGTAGTAATAAGAGCAGCAGTAGTATTAACATATTGCCTTTTGGTCAGTTGAACATACCTCTCATCAAGTCCTAAAAGTTTTAACTTAGTACCATTCGCCATTATTATGGCATTGCTGATGTGTCCTTTCGATAACCTGTATGTTCGTATAGTTCTTGAAATTTTCATTTCAATGCTCTTAGCCTTACAAGTAGTTGCAATAGAACTAGTAGTTGAAGTAGTAGTAATAGTATATATAGCAGTGATAGTAGCATTAGTAGTAGCATACACATATTGCCTTTTAGTCAGATGATCTTCCCTTTTAAGCATTCTCTGAAAGCTCCAGCCTAATACCAGACTCAATTCTCAAGATACATTCTTTTGACAGTGTACATGCACAGAGCGTCTTTTGATTTAGTTCAAATCTTTCCTTCAAATTACTGATATGTGCTTTCGATAACCTGTATGTTCGTATACTTCTTGACATTTTCATTTTAATGCCCTTAGTCATACAAATAGTTGCTATAGAAGTAGTAGTTGAAGTAGTAGTAATAGTATATATAGCAGTGATAGTAGCATTAGTAGTAGCATACACATATTGCCTTTTAGTCAGATGATCTTCCCCTTTAAGCATTCTCTGAAAGTTCCAACTTAATACCAGAATCAATTCTCGAGATACACTCTTTTGACAATGTACATGCACATAGCACCTTTTGATTTTGTTCAAATTTCCCTTAAATATTGTAAATAGAGTAGTGTGGTAGTAGTAGTGGTAGCAGTAGCAGTTGTGGTAGTTGTAGTAGTAGTGGTAGCATGCAAGTATTTCCTTTTTGATCATCTTCCTTATACTTTTCTGAAAGTTTCAAATTAATATAGTCTGTCATTCCCGAGTTACTCCCTTCTGGCAATTCGTATACAAATAACGTGTTTTGATTTAGTTCAACACTCTACTCAACATTCTCTGAAAGGGTCACCTAAATGACCTTCGTCTTTTTAGAAAGTAAAGTTCAAAATAAATACCTTTCTCAACAACACATACTATATTTAAACAATGAACAAACTGCCCTGAAGACTGTGGGGAGGTTGACATCCCCAAAGGCATAATTACTGGATCTTTCAACAATTCTGAACAACAAAGCTCTCTTAAAATTTTGATCGGATATGTTTTGGGGAATGATAGGCTTGGGGGGGGGGGAAGGCTGCCCTCCATTTACTTTTGACTCTTAAAAAGGGCATTAGAACTTCCGACTTCCAATCAAACAGGCCCCCTCTGATCCAAAGTTTATACGACCATCCGTTCCATAAAAACCTTATATGCCCCGGGGCATAACTTACAACACTTGCCCTTGAGCTCTGGGATGTTGTGTCCGCCCTGAAGACATTATTATATGCTCTTTGAACTATTGTGAACAAAATGATACCCTCAAAATTTCGATCGGATGCGTCTGGGGAAAAGAAGATGTCAGGGAGGGGGGGGGGGGGGCAGTTGCCCTCCATCACTTTTGACTTTTAAAAGAGAACTAGAACTATACACTTCCAATCAAATGAGCCTCTTCTAAAGTCCGAACGACCACTCCTTCCATAAGAACTTTATATACCCCCGGGCATAACTTACAACTCTTACCCCCAGACTGTGGAGGGTTGTATCAACCCCAATGGCCTTGTTATGTGATCTTTTGACTATTTTTTTTTACCAAATGGCTATCTCAAAATTTTTATCAGATACGTTTGGAGAAAATATGACATGTGCGTCGGGGGGGGGGGGCTGCCCTCCGATCACTCTACTCTTTAGTGAGAACTAGAACTTCTGATTTCCAATCCAATGACTCCCCTCCGAAGTTTATATGACCACCTTTTCTATGAAAACATTATGTGCCCCCAAGACATAGCTTAAAACCCTTGCCCTTAGGGCAGTGTGTGTGGGGGGGGGGAGGTTGTGATCCTCAAAAACATACTCTTCATATATTTCAACTACGCTGAATCACATGGCTGTCTCAAAATCTTTATTGGATGTGTTTGGGGAAATGATGGGCGTTCGGGGGGGGGGGGGCTAGTTGTCTTTCAATCACTTCCGACTATTAAAAAGGGCGCTGGCCCTTTCAATTTCCAATCGAATGAGCTTTTCTCAAATTTTCTACGACAACTCCTTCTATACGAAGTACCGTGGTCTAAAACCAAAAAAAAAGAAGAAAGAAC
>CM051268.1:29791040-29826040 GCA_027921565.1 Artemia sinica
ATCCACCCCTGAAACCATCACACCTACCCCACCAGTTATTAGAAGAAGAAAAAATTCCTTATTTTGATAAATTTCATCAACCCCCCCCCCCCCGCCCCCTTTTTTATAAAATCCTACATAGGCCGATCAGTTGAGTCCACGTAAATAATAGATTAAGTCATAATTTGTATATAAATTAATTCATACCTGTGAGATGGGACGCTTGCAAACCACTTGGCTGGCTCACCAAGTTTTTTTCTGCTTTCGCAATTACGAATAATACACTTGGTAACCATTTCTCAGTGATTGACGATAACAGACTAATCCGCTAAGGTAGAAACAAGTGGGAGGAGCTTTTTGTTCGCACCGAGACCGAAGACCAGAAATTATCTGCGATAAGCTTACTGTCTATAAACTGTGTGCAGCACAGACAATTAAAAAGGTTGCGAATCCCCTGCTCTAAAGTTATCTTACATGTGGTAAAAAGAAAATTCAGTTTTATCTAGAGTCAAGTATTTCTATTCTTTTTTATCCTGGGTTATTTTTTCTTGCAGTTACTGGGTACCTCAGAATCAGTTTGGTTGCAGAATAAATTAGTCACCACAAAAAGAATAGAAAAAGTATCATAAACTAAGGTAATACGAGATTGTAAAACCACTGCTCGAGAGACAAGTAATTTTACAAATTTTAGTGCTGCTTTGGATGGGTCGACTATCTACACCAAGTTCAAGGATGCAAAAATGACAGGCATGTACGGATGGGAGGGGGTCTTTTAGCCGTTGCTTCCTCAGAACCTTTCGAACCTTAGGATATTTCTTATACTTTTCTGCGTAATTTTTGTCTTTTATTAAGTTGCTTTTCTCCCTCCCCAACATGAACTACGCCGCATGATCCTGATTTGTCATCATGCCCGCAAGAGCAGTAGGTGGCACAGACGGCATCAACTACTGAACCTTTTGAGGGCTATCACTACCAACTTGGTTGAGGAAAAGTATAAAGTCAATGACAATTCCTTGTATTACAAAGCAGCGTTTTCACTCGAAAAAAATACCTTCTCCTGTGTGTCGCAACTGCTCATGTAGTTGGTACTTATCGAGGTTCTAATAGTGAAAAACCATCAAATAACTGATGAAACCATAAATCCTACTGAAAAAAAATCAGCAAGAAAAAATAATCCAGCAGTATTTTTTCTGTTTTTGGATTGGATTTAAGAATTTCCGAAGGGAATTTTTATGTTTCATAGAGTGGCAAAGAATTACATTCCATAAGTTGCATTTACTTCAGTTTCATACTTTTTTTTTACCATTCACCGGGTCAATTTTAAAAATAAAATGAAACAGACCTTCATGAAAAAATACCGAAGGGGTATTCTTAACGGTTTTCAAATGTTGGTAGAATAGATAGACGAATTACAAGACCCAAATTGAAAATGCTCCCAATAGTGGGATTACGCGTATTAATTCCTATTATTACTATGTTACTGTCATTGTTGCAGTGTTCAAATCAAATATAATTTCAACACCTATTATGTTAAGATAAGAATATAAAAATACACAAAAAATAAAATAAAAAACTCGTTTGAAAATAAACTAAAAGTAGAAATTGCTTAAGGATTGTTCTGGGTACCCGGCTTACTGACCGTATTTCAAACAATCGGCTATACGAAAAATGTGGTTCAATACCGCTCTCTATGGCTATAATGAAAGAAAGGTTGAGGTGGCTAGGGCACGTTGTGCGGATGAAGGATGACAGATTGCCGAAAATTGTTCTTTTCGGCCAACCGTCTAGGGCTAAACGGAAAGCAGGTTGTCCCCGTCTGGGGTGGGAGGACGTCATAAAGAAAGATTTAAAGGAAATGGGAACTTCATGGGCGGGTGTAAAAAGGGAGGCTTTGAATAGATTGGGATGGAGGAGGAGGGTGCGTAGCTGTGTTAGCCTCAGGCGGCTTGGTGCTGCAGTGAGTTGTTAGTAGTAGTAGTAGTAAAAGCAGAATTTTTTTTTCTTGGGAGTTTATGAATATAAGTGAAAACGAGGAGCTTAACACGGATTGGGCTTTGCATAACACAGATATCAACTTGATCTAAGTTACAAATCCTTAACTGAAAAATGTTAGTGAGTCGAGCAAAACAAGTTAAAAAAAATCAAGTTTATGTAAAGCCATTTTGCACCTCTAGTTTTCACTTATATTCATAGCTTATCGAGAAAAAAAAAACATTTTCCACTTTTTAGTTCATTTTAATAACGAGTTAAAAAAAATTCTTATTATTTCCAACCTTTAAGTCTGCTCTAAGACAAAAAAGTCTTTAGTCTTTTCTCAGACAAAAACAGCCTAATCTAAAATTCGAACCTAAGTTGCCATATGCAAGTATTCTTACCGCCGTACTATTAACTCTTGATTAATAGTGTTTGTTCTATACTTTTGGCTGTGCCCAACCACTCATTTATGTTAAGTCTGATTAACATATTTCCTGATTCATATTTCCCCAATTTTCCTAAACCCGCCATATTTCCGGTTTAGTCGATTCAATGTTTTATTTATAAGTTATCATATTTCACAATAAAAAACATAAAAGGACGCATAAAAAGTTTGTTTTTATGCATTTTTGTTGCGTTATTTAACCCATTTATGTTGAAGGGAGCTGAAATGGGGATTATAGCAGAGGGGCAAGTTTTAATGTTGTATTGTTTCACTGTCATCGAAAGTGCATATACTGGTAAAATTGGGAAGTAATTGAAAATTCGGAAGTGGTCGAAAAGCAGACGATTTATCACAAACATTGAGGGGGCTGAGAGGGGGAGCATGCAAGAGGATAGAATTTTGATGTTGTATTATTGCATTATCAGCATAATTGAATATACTGACAGAATTTGAAAGCAATTGCACAATTGAAAGCGGGAAAAAAATGGTTTGCAAATTTAACAAATTTATGTGACAAAAACGGGGGTACACAAAAGGATAGGAAAGTCAGTGATTCTGAGGAAAACGAGTTAAAAAAAAAAATAAGTTACAAAGTAAAAAAGAGTTATTAAAATTTGCTTAACTATAGTGGACAGTATACATGTATTTAACAAGAAAAAAGGTTTATATAACCTCTTAAAAGGTCAAGAGATTCGTCTTTTAGCACCTAGACAACACAATACGGTAGATTTTAGATAAATTAAATCTGGTAACTTTTTCGTTCTTGTTTTGTGTGAAGGTTTTTAACTCATCAAATTATTTTTTAATTAAAAGAGATAAGAATAAAAGAGGAAACGTGAACAGGAAGTTGGATTTTTTTCATGCCTTCAGTAAAGACTTTTAAGTCCCATACCCCTAAATGTATGGCATCAAAACTACTCAAATTAAACCTGTATGGCATCAAAACTACTAAATTTTATTAGTCTGATTATATAAAGACTTGAAGTTCTAATTAAAGTAATGAAATGAAACAAAATAACTTGGAAGAAACAACCATCAAATTGACAGTAAGACTGTCAGACGATATCTGAATTGTGCTTCAAGTAAATGAAACATTTCTCTTTTTCATATTTACAAGAATGACATACTTACGTTGAACTCATGAAAATATCGGCCAAAAAGAAAAATCGTGCTCTATACTTGGCATGGAAAACATCAGGCACGAAAAGTGAATATAGTTTCTTATAGAAATCTGGGTACTCCAAATTGAATTTATGAATAAGCTGAAATACACCATTTAAGGCCAGAAGGCTGATTGGCCCTCCTAGAAAAAAAAATATAATTACCTTTATAAGAAGCACTACTTTAAAATATTCAATTATGTGTGATACTATGCAGTCTTCCAAGGGTAAGAACAAATACAAAGAAATACAAATATTTTTATTAATCCAAAAAAAGCAGTTCTAGAGTAAAAAATTTCGAGCTGGCTCATGGCGTGCGTCAGATTTTCGGTACACCAGAAACTAGCAGATTTTGGAATCGAATCTAATAGGCAGATAAACTAACATTTTGCTAATCATCATAATATTATCTACATAATATTTTCTCAGTACTAAAGGTAAAAGCACTTGGCATAGTTGGATTCAGCTCTTTTTTTCCTTCTTTTGTTGCCTAGCAAAATCAATAAATGAGAAAACCCAAAGATACTATGGAGGGTCATCTTTACTTTTGGAAGGTCATCCTCCTCAGTTACATGTATATAAGGCTTGAACTCAAACAAACCAACAAAATATGAAAGAATAACTGCTTAGGTTTTCACCAAGAAAAAATCAACTTGGAAATATGTACCATGTCTGAATCTTAGAAAATGGCTCATGTTTAGTGAGCAGGAAGAAATTATTCTTCAAAATCAAACATAAAAATTGAATTGCGAGGATGCTGACGTCTACTTCAGTAAATGTCCTGATCACTAGAATTTAGGGACCCTCTCCCCCTTTCCTCCCTCACAAAAGTTAGTTCAGGCTCTGTTTCATAAAAAAAAAAACTACAAAACTACCTTTCGTATTCACAAATTTGGTTGAAATGATACCAGACAACTCCTTCGGATCGAAGTTTTGTTGAGAAGAACGTGGAGATCGTCCTATGCCCTTAATGAGAATAGATTTTGTCCTGACGCCTAAAATTCCAACTAGGTTGCTATCTCTCACTGTCTATTAAATTTCATAATAACTGACCTATCCTTCTGGCAGATGTGCTGATGAAGAGATCCTGAAACAAAAACTTCCTCTCCCCACCTATGAGTAAGAAGTCAGACTACAGCTCTATTTATTTCAGTCTAGTTTTAGGCCCAAGCCGTAAGTACATACAAAAAAATGGGAATAAATGTATTTCGAAATCCACTTTTACAGAGCTTTTCCTAAATTTAGGATCATGGCCTAAGCAATGTCTTTCATTATATGAACCCCCATTTGTATTAATTATTTTGATGGGCATTGTCTTAAGAAAGATGGAAAAGGCAATGGGAGAGCCTGGTACCAAATGGGATGATGAAACTCTCCTAGACTTAGATTCTGCAGAAGATTTGAGAGCCATACATTAAATTGTCACGGAAATGAATGAATTTTTGAATGTTTTGACGATTCAGGGTAATAAAATAGGTTTGAAAATTAACCTTCAGATGACGAAGTCTCATACGAGCTAAAGTAAAAATATACAAGGGTGAAGAGGTGATGTTAAGTACAAAAAAATAGATCAAGTAAATAGCTTCACTTAATTGGGTAGCACCATTAGTAAGGATCGTAGATGCATTAAAGAATTAAACAGTGGAATAGCAAAGGTGCATAAGGCTCTTTCGCAATTAATAGAAGTTTAGAAGAATATGAAGACCAATCTTCAAACTTAGATCATGATATTGGAAGCTACGGTAACGACAGCGGTAAAAAATGGCTCTGAAACATGGGTGATTCGAAAGATTGAGGACAATATTTCAGATGTTTCCAAAAGAACTGTCTAATGATAAGTTTTATGTGTGCGTTTGACTGACCATACATCAAAAATAAATTATACAGAACTGTGGCTCGAGTCTACTTTCTAGGGCTGTATTGAAAGAAAGGATGATTAAGCCATCTTTTTGGCAATCCATCTGGGTCCCAATAAAAAGTAGAGACTACTCGATTATGAAGGGAAAAAGTCATTAAAGAGGGTTTAAATGAAGATTCGAACTTCATGGGAGGGAATATAGAATAAAACTTCGAATAGATTGGGGTTGAGGAGGAGCGTGCACGGCTTGGTTGACATCAGGCTACATAGGGCTGCGATGAGTAGTTAATAGTATTAGTAGTAGTAGATCTCGGGTTGCAATAATAATAATAATGTTTTTAAATCACTGTGAACAAAAAGACAAAAGTGGAGTAATGAATTACAAGAAGAATAAAAAGAGACCAAAATAAAATAAAAAAAACAATTAGTTAGAAGAAAACATGGGATAAGACCATGGAATGTCAGAAACTTTAAATAGCAGACTCGGAAAACTCCTCATGTAACAGGGTTAATTTTGCCGTTATATCTGGAGCAGAAAAATTCTGCACAATGTTTCTATTCTTATACCATAGTGGCAAATACAGTAAAAATTTCAAATGACGAAAATACGCTGAGCGGAGAGCTCGGATATCTTTTTTTGGAAAATTTGAAACAAATTAGATAAAGATAAGACAGAGTGGTTAGAGTAGGCCGAGCCCAGTTTTACTAGTGCTTTACAGTTATATCAAGGGGTGCCGCCTGAAATATTTGTCCGACCCGTAAAAACATAACAAAATTAAATATAAAGAAATTTTGTTGCGTTTTTAAAGTTTTTTTTGGTACCCCCCCCCCCCCGGAAAAAAACCCTGGATACAGCCCTGTTTGGGCATGCTTAGACACGAACTGGAAAAACACTTCCAGCCATTTAAAATCTTGTACTGGACTCAAACTTTGTTTATTTTCAAACTTATATCAATTTTGAAAGTTTACATTTGTTGTTATTGTACTTAGCAAAATATCTTTGTCATAACAATGGCAAAACAGTCCTGAAAACCAACACTGGATTGAAAGTATGTCTTTTTATAATACTAAGACATAGGGATGCATCTTATTGCATATAGTCTTTGCACATTTTCTAGGTTTTTTTAGTTGAGCAATGATGTGATGCTCTTCATTTTTTCTTTCTTTTCCTTCTGTATGTGACAGTCATTCCTCAGCCATATCATGAATCACACAGTAAAATACACAATATTTGAATGTTTTTATCTTAGCTTATGGCTTTGAAAAAAAAGGAGAAAAATGACAGGTTTTTAGTAAAGAAACAACAAGATAAGGTCAACAGTAACAGAAAAAACAGATAGCCCAGACCGATTTTCGCGATTCATTCTAACCACTGAAAAATGAAGTGGGAAGAAAAAAAAAAAAAAACAAAAAACTTTACAACCTCTAAATCTAAGAATAGAAACCTACGAATTGAAAAAAAAAATCTCCAAAAACTATATTTGCTATATAGTCAACAATCCACTGCACTTGGGTCCGACAAATAAGAGGGGTCAAATGAGATGATACCATTTTGTTCCTCAAATTTTCCCAGATGTTTTCAAGACATTTTTTGTGAACTTTCCCAAGTACAAAAACCCACCCTTTTATAAGCCAATTAAGTAGCGAACAATGCAAACAACGTTTAATTACTTCTCCTACTTTTGTTAATATTATCCTCTAGATATGAGTCTACTTTCATAGACTTGCCACTGAGCAATAGAAAGGAGAATGGGGATAATAATGAAACATACAAAAATCGGCCATTAAGATACCAGGTGCTCAATTTGTTCTAGCAAGAGATCAATGAAACAGAAGAATTTAAAAATTTACAAAGCTATTTCTTTGAGAATACTTATTTCCTGGACAGACAGAATGGAAAATGTCACTATTTACCCTGCGATTAGTGTGTTTATATCTCAACTTGACTATCTACGACACCGTTTTCCAAACTAGGAGGCGCACCTCCCTAGGGAAGCACGGACTAGTCCAAGGGGAGGCGCAAAAATTAGCCAGGATTGACGTACAATCAAATGGAAATTAAAACTACGCAGTCACACAAAATAGCTAAACCCTTTCGCAATGCTGCTGAACAGTCTTTTCAGGACGATCAATTAGACGATGTTTGCGGTTAATTAGTTCCTCAGATAAGGACTACCAAATTCACATTACAGGGTAGAAGAAGGAACTGATGAAGCTAACACCCCATATTGTAGTTGGATATTTTTAATGTGTTGAAGAGATTAAGATGACCAGATAAATATTTTTTTTTTTGCAAACCTATTCCTGGCAAAGGAATGGTAAAATTTAAAATATACACCATCCAGTCAAATTTACACCACATCCAGTATAAAAAAAATATGAGTGAAGAACTTAGAGACGTTTCTACAAAAGTAAAGAAAGCTATAAACCACATAAAAAACAGTTTATTATAAGTGAGATTATTTACAAAGGTGTGTGACAATATGGGAACTAGTTACACCTCCATATTGTACTATTATGAAGAACGCTGGCTATCTTATGCCAGAGTGATTCAGGGGATCAGTGATTCAGTGATTCAGAGTGATTAGTCGCATATTCTATTATAAGTGAGATTATTTACAAATGTGTGTGACAATATGGAAACTACTTACACCTCCCTTTTGTACTATTGTGAAGAACGCTGGCTACATCGTGCCAATGTGATTCAGATGATACATGAACTCAAAGAGTGAATTGCAATTTTATACCGAAAAAAATTTAAACTAGGACGCAAGAATGTTTAGGGATGGTAACTTAATTATTAAACTGACATGTTTGGGGAATATTTTGGGAAAATTAAACTTTATGAATAAATCGATGTAAGAGCCGAAAATGCAGCTGTTGATTCAAAAAGATAATGTGAAATCATTCATAAAAATAGAGCTATGAAAGGCAAATTTGGAAAAAAGTAAGTTTGCTTTCACTTTTAAATTTGTGCACCTAAGATAACATAGAAGCAAACAGAAATCCATTTGTTGAACACTTGGATGCTTTGTTCATTAATTTATCAAATTATTTTCTGGATCTCGATTTTACAAAATATGCGTGGACACCGGATCCATTTATCGACAAAAAAGATGAGGAATTTAAATTAACTAGTAATGAGAAAGAAAACTTGATTAGCTTGTGATAATTCTTTAATATGAAATTTTTAGAGTGTATCTCTAATTCAATTTTGGCTAGATATTAAAAGTGAATACAATATTTTGTCAAATAAAGCATAAAAAGTATTGACGCCGTTCGCAAAATTTTATTTATACGAAAAAGCATTTTCCGTATTAGCTGAAATGAAACCCAAATATCGTGTTCGTTTGGTTATAGAAAAGGAGCTTCATGCAGTTATCTCATCATTGACACCAAGATTACACAAACTTAGTTCTAATTATAGGCAAGCAGATCAGTCTCAATAAAAGACTACAGTATAAAATTGCTATTCCTTTTCCTTGTTTCTAAGTTTCTCTTTATAAATGTTGCAGTACTAAAAATTTTCCTGTCGGAATTATTATTTTTATATTATTTCTAAATTTATTATTTTAAAATTTTTTAATTATTATAAAATTATTTTCTAAAAGGGAAGGGAGGCACCATACGATCAAACATTTTTAAGGGAGCCCTTGGAAATTAAGTTTGGAAACCACTGATCTACGGCATGACAAATTCACAGGAGTTACCTTTATCGTAAGCCTCGAGAAAGAAGTCAGCAAATAAAAGAGGTTTATCTACTGCTGGCAATACTTCTTCAGACACTAAGGTAAGGAGATTCTTGTAAATGCTAATACTTAAGTTGAACTTAATTATTATCAACCAGATATTAGTGTAGTATTTCCTCAGCTGATTCATTTTTATGTGGAATTTCGGCTTCGCAGGGTCTGAAAGAGAAACAAAACTAGAGTTATCGGCATTTGAATCCTAAATCAGAAATCTTGGGGAGCCCACAGACCAAAGACTCCATGAAACTGATATAACTGGAAATTCCAAACACACTCATCCAGCGTTTCCTAGTAAATTCCCAAAACTGCTTAGGTTTTCATTAATTTAGCCTACTGCCACTGTACTGCTTGTGAGGTAGCTCTTAGATACTTCTGACTTTTGTTTTTAATTCAACTGGATAAAACTCTAAGGAATGTAATACTACTAATTTTGGTACTTATCTGTTTTAGCGGCAACACTCTAGAATTACACTAAGTAAAACCCAAGAACAAACCGGTTTCATCTGTGTGTACAATTAGCTTACGCTCAGTGGAAAACAAGTGGCGGGTGACAGAATACATCGGAATTATATAATTTAGGTTATATATTTGCAAATTAGTGGGTGGGGGGGGGTAAAGGATTTGGACAGCGCGAGTTTAGAAACCAATTGTTACTTCATAATATGCAGGATAATTGTAACACATTTTGCATGCAGACCGCTATATTTTACACTCACCCCACCCCCCTAATATGCAAATATATAGCCCAAATTTGTATCTAAAGTATTATATTCTCATCATGTTTTGGTATTTTTCATTAGGATTAACCTGAATTCACTTCTTGATTGCTGCCCCTATAACAGATAAGTACCCTAATTTTTCATGCACTAAAAATTCTTCTTCAGCTTCTTACTGTCTTTTCTATAGTCTACAAAACCCAGACAGATCGCACGGCGAAAAGCCTTTCATTCCTCCCCTTTCGCTTTTTGAATTGGATGACAAAGAACAATGTAAGTTGCCGTTTCTCACACGTCTGGCCGAATTATCTTCTCTTATTTATATTTTTGTTCAGTGTACAATTTGTTCCTCTCTTTTTTCCTTTTTTCCCCTTATGTTGTACTCTGTCATTTAGGGGCTCTACACCCTTTTTTGTTTTAGCAGGTTATAAATAAATTGAATTGAACATCTGGCCTAATTGGAATTTTTGACACAGAATAGATCAGTTTACCAAGTCAAAAGCACTTAAATTTTACGTTAAACCTGAATATATAAGACGAATGAATTTCATATTTATGTATATTGGAAAATACGAGTTGATAATTGCATGACGAAAATTACATTAAAATCAAATAAGAAAGTCTGAAATTCAAGTTATGGAAAAAAATTGATTTCACCGGTAATATAATTTATTTTAGGCAGCAATGACATTACCTCTCAACTTCTCATTTTTGGATCCACAAATTATCTGGGTGATAGCATTTCTTTTCAATTTCTTGATATATTTTCCGATCATTGGTCTTAAAAAACTGTCTTTCGTTAATCTTTGTGCAAAATTTTAATTTGCATATCGATTATTGTGATTTAGAAAAACAGATATGCCACTTATAAAGCTTTTTCAAACTTCTGGTTGCACAGCTGTTGTACATTTATAATTTATCTGATGCAAAAAAGGCCACTGAATTACTACACAGTCACAATGCAAGTCGTAAAAAAAAGCTTATAAAAGAAAGTGACTTCCAAGCCCCACCTTCGATTGCGGTATTAGTCGAATCTTGGTAGACATAGATACACTCATGCAGTCAGTCGACAAATTTATTAACAACTCCTAGATATTTGAATGTTGCTAATCCCGGTTGAGCCAACAACAATCCAAGCAGTTCCAACAGATTCTTTCGTAGTAAATTTTGTCTCACAAAGTTAATCTAGGAAAAAAACGCCTTCCTATACCCAAACGCCCCACACCAAAGCATATTTGAACAGTAAAATCAGTAAGGACCTGTAATCAACATAGGAGAGACAAGGATTTAGCGTTGTTTTTAGTAAAGAAACCATATCCCTCCCATGTATCGCTGAAATCACTGAACTTTTGAAGCCACATGAAAAAAAACATTTCACCTTTTTTGGACGCAATTTCGGAGGGGGGGGGTGTCCTAAACAAAAATGTTTCTTATACATGTGGTTGACTTGGTCACAGACTTATGGTTGACAGTTAAAGTCGACCAGGGACTTTAACTCACATTATTAAAGATCAAACTACATCAAACACTTCGTGCTAACGAACTGCAAGTCAAGAGCAAACCATGTCAATAGCCACCAAAACTCTAATAAAAGAAATTTTGATAATAACATTTACATCCGCAGAATAAACTTTTGATACGGATTCTATTTATCTAAAATTCAATAAGTTGAAAAGTACTTATTATAAGTTATGAGCCTGAGAAAATCTGTACAATTTGAGAAAAGTACGAAACATTTCCCATCCCTCCAACCCGCAAAGAAGGAGATATCCAGAAGAAAATAAAAATTAGAGTCAGCACCCTAGAGAGCCCTATAACATAGGTTTCAAGTCCCTATCAATAAAACTACAACATTTTGTGTTTTTTCCGCGAAAGATAGTCATGGATGTGCATTTACTTGTCTGTTTTTTTCCTGGCAATCACCCTATCATACTACTGAACTAGGTAAATGTTATAACACAACAGTTCTGGTAAAACCAATTGACCTAGAAATATCGAATAAAGCCTCCTAGTCTCAGAGGACGTAAAGTATTCGGTCGCACGTTTTTTCCCGAAAATCTATACATTCCATAAGGAATTAGCACTTGTTATAGACCGTTTATCTAATAAAGCTAACATTTGTACGTATAGCCTACTTGTGTATCGGATAATAGGATGGATATCCACATTTTCGAACTTTCAATTAGAGGTGCTTCAAATGAAAATGAATATATTCATCCTCTAACGTCCCTTCAAACGGAGCAATACATTTGAAATAAGCGAGTAATATGGGCATGGAAGGAGGGGGTAGAGGGGGGGGGACTCCTGTATCATAGCGAAAACGATAGTTTTTACTGGAAACGTTAATTATTAAGTATGAAAGCAACGTGATAAAAAATTAAATTTGATTGGAAAGAAAAGGGGCTGATTCCCTTTCTATTTAGGAAAATACTAATTTGTTTTGAAAAGAAAACACACCTAAATGAGCCCCTTTTCTCAAAGCACTATTAAATAGCAAAACTGAAGAAAGCTGTGAACCCCACCCCCCTTCCTCGATTTAAATATTAGAAACGATATTAGAAACGATCAGAAATTTATTGTAAAAAAAGGATCTTTTTTAAATGAAAAGAATGTGGCATTAAAACTCAAAATAAACATAATTTATTCTGTATATGAGAGGACCTCCATCCCCCCAAAGTTTGGATTTTCCACTTAATATTCAAGAGCAAATGCTCTAGCATAAGACCAATGCGCAGAAGCTTTTTTTATGGCGTCTCGATATTGCGAAGGGTCGTTCAGTCCTATTTCCTTTAAACAATAAGATTTTCAGTTAAAATGTTTTCAAAGGCAATCTGTAAATAAAACCTTATAATTTCCATATAGCTATATTTATTGCACTCCAAATAAACTTCCAGTTAAGCACGAGAAAAGTTTTAGCGAAATGAGCGGGAGGCAAGGAGGACAGCAGCTCCCCCCCCCCCATATTCACTTCAAATTGTGCTCAATTTTAATTTTAAAAACTACTTGTTAAACTTAATTTCGTGTGAATCCATTCTAAGCTAGTAACTTTCAAAAGTAATCTGTATTTATTAAGGGATAAGAAGAATTTGTTTGGTCTTCTTGTAATAAACTGAGATAACCTTTTCCAAAGCTATTGAAATCAGTGGACGTGTACTTCCAACAGTAACTAAGTTGTTTCTGTTTCTGTGTCTTTTACTGTCTCTCTCCTATGTCTATTTTCTCTCATTCTCTTCTTTTTTTTCGTAATTATGTATTAAAAAAGTTAATATACTTTGCTTTGTTTCCCGAGATGACTTCAGATTTCAAATATGGCATTATTGTCACGGCCAAATATTTCCTAAACATTTTTTCTTTTCCACATCTATGCATGGCTGGAAAAGATTTCTAAGCTACTAAATTCAACCAAAGTAAATTAAGCTAATTGAGCTCCGATACCTGTGTCCACGCAAAACAGTTTCAATTCTTCATGCTCATTGTGCCTCTTCTTTCCATGGATTGGAGGCATATGAATGAACTTGAGAACGCCCAGTAAATTCTTGATAAACATTTCACTGGGCTCATAATTTTCTGTTGTCATGTCCTTCAACAAATCATTCAGACATTTCAATACATAATGTTTAACATCTTCGTATTCTACAAATTCTTGAAATCGGGAAATGGCTTCTTTTTTATCTTCTATTGTCGATAGTAAGACTTTGAGAATATCCTAGAAAATATAATTAAGCGTTTATCGATCAGGCCGTTTTGAAAACTCATCGACTACTCCAAAGAACATGGGAAACCGGATGCCACGTCGTCTCTTCCAGCTGGTAAATGGGAAGATTTTCAGTGAATTTTGCCAGATGCAGCACAGCAAAACCAGTTATAAATTGTCAAATGTGCCAAAATTTGTTGAAATAAGGAATCTAATGGATAAACACTCTGTGAATTTGTCATAATTCGAATCAGTGAATCAGTCATAACTCGGTTATGAACATGTACCATACGAGATCTAAGACCGGCCAATTTATCAAAATTTACCTCAAGAGCCTGCCGGATTTAGGAGAAGGAATCTATGAGAATTTAGCTCAGGGAGTATTCGGAACTTGGTTACTGGACTCAGAGAATTTAACTGGATTCTGTGGCTTACTGGAAAATAAAAGACCCCAAATTTATCGAGATCACACGACCCACCAGAATGAAACTTGAAGACTGAAAACTGAGTATAATGGCAGATCCACAGTGGATCATCCACCGGATGATTCGATAGTCTCACAAAATTCATCAATTAAAATTTCAATCTCGACATTGGATACGTGCGTCAGTTTGTGACCAAACTAATGCTCCTTTGCTGCAATCCAAGCCCAATATTTAACATAATTCTGACGCCCAAACGTTGAACTTAACCATAAAATGCTAAACATTTTCGAAAAAACCGAACCGATTCCCAGATGCGGCCAACGGTATATCTCACAAGCACGATTACAAGACAGGCAGATGATGAGGGGAAAATGATACAGAGGAGCGAAGCCACAGGCAAAATAGACGGGGGATCCTCCCAACCCATTATAAAGGAAATTCAACAGGGCCAGTGCCTAAACTTAGTTTCGGAAATTCTACACCTCCGAAATAAGAGAAGTGATTTCGTTATTGGTCAATGAACTGTGATTGACTGCGAACAAGACCAACAAAAATATTGTCTATGGTTATGTGCCTGGGCAAAGCCAACCAAACCTCACACAAAAAGCTTTCTTGGATCCTTTCCGAAGATGATTTCAGAAGTCACCAGGAGAATCTTGGAATAGAATACATTTATTCACTACAATAGCTGGAGCTAACCTGAGCATGTCAATGTTAAATAAAAGACAAAACAAAACAAGGATTAAGAAAAAAGCCCAGCAACATCAAAAATTTTAAGTAGCAAGTGCTACTTCAAGATCAAGAGATTTTAAATGAGTCTTAATAGAATTTATACATGTCAAGAGTCAGGCCACACGGATCATGATTACAATTCTGATCATGCATTATACAGATTACATCAATTAAAAACATAAACGGATATAAAGCTCTTTGTAAAAGGTACGTCATGTTCAAATTAAAGTAAATTATGCCCAACATAAAAATCAGTTCCAAATACACTTACAGACGAATCCCTGAAATAAGCTATATCAAAAATTAAATATTAAATACTTCCTAAGCTGATATTATTTTAATGTCGATTAAAATCAAGGACATATAATTTACGATATCTCTCGGTACTAGAGCCTGGATAAGTCATTAATTGAAGACATTTTTTTTTTTTTTTTTTTTAGTCAAGTATCTGGTCATTCAGTAGGGGGGCTCTCAAAGTCAGGTAATAAACCACTATGAATTTGATAGTTCAAACAATTTAATCTAAATCAATATGTCAACTCATGTCTACGACTATCAAGCGAATTCAAGTTGAATTGTTTCACAGCATTATCATATGTAGAGAAGTTGTACCCAAGTATAAATTTTACAGTTCTTTTAACAATAAACAACCAGTTTGCGGATACCTCGAAGCACTCACGAATTGATAAATGTTTTGTGACTTTTTTTGAAAGCTTTCCAGCTGGCTATGGCAATCCCTGTTATCTTAATATAATACCAGATAACGCTTGTAAAATACTGGTAAATTTCAGTAACATTCTGAAGGTACCCACCACACCAAAAGGTTTCATATGCTTCAAAAATCAATATGATAACATTATATAATACATCCAACTCAACATATTGAAAACTGCGCTTGTGTTTGTTACGATCATCATCTCGTTGCGAAGCATAAGCGCTTGAAATTAGAATTCACACAATGAGCACTATGTGACAGCATATATAATATATGTCTAAGTAAAATATAATATGTCGAATAAAAAGAAAATCGGAGTCCTCTATTTAAAACGAGGACCCATAAAAAGTCCAATCTGAAACGAGGAATCACACATTGATTGTTTATCCTAACAAACCTGTAAAGATGTGTCATTTTGTAAAGTTACCATGCACAGAGACATCCCAGAATGTTAGCTAATTAAATTAGAAAAATTGTTTAAATAAAGGATTATTTATTGATTTGTATATCGGATATATTTGCTTATAAGCTAACGTTAGTGTTTAGCTCATACCCCATAGATATTCTGCTTTGTTTTATACTTCCCAGAAAACTCAGAAGATAGCACCTCACTGGCCAAATATAAAGCTACCCACAACACAAACAATATGAGGGGAATTCACAGACACGCGTGCACCAATGTTCAGAAAGAAATTCAAACTCGTATATTATCCTGCTTCAAAATTCTTAAAACAAAGAAACAAAAGAAGGTAAAATAAGCCGATAGGCTACTAATGAATTCAAACATAATAATGATTAAATCATGAATGAATCTGAACATTTTAAAATACTCACATTTATAATATCTATTGGGAAATAGAACCCATTAACTTCTGACAAATGGATCGGATATAAAGATTCATGACGAATAAAATCCATAAGACACAGGAGGTTTGCTTGAAATACATCAAAGTCATCAAAGGCAAGCTGTTTCAGTCTGGAATCAACAATTTCTTTATATCGTTCGAGCAACCAACTCTTATATTTCTCTTCTGCTTCCGAATCTGCAAAATAGTTAATTTTAGGAAGGTATTTCTACTTTTTAGCCTTCAGTAGTCTTCAGTCAATGACCACAAGATTAAGAAGCAAACCTTGATGAGGAACCATTAATTGGATTAAAAAACTAGTAAAATATTACAGATTTTTTAGTACTAAATATACTCAAAATGGAAACTTGCGAAGGCTAAAAATCTATGTTGGGGAAGGATCTAACCTCTTGAGTTTTATATTGGATGCATGCCACAACCCTATTCTTTAGGCTGAAGACAACATATAATATGAGATAGACGATTCTAATTGTTAGTCTTTTGTTTAAGACCAGGGAACTCCAAACTGGATCGATTCTTCAAGCTTGCGATTTTTTAGTAAAATTAATCCACTTAAAAGCCCCAAATGTGTTACAATCTAAACTTGGTTATACTTCCTTTTGTTTTCTGAAGTATTGCTTTTGAAAATTCACTCCATTGTCTGATAGAATACTAATTGCTCATTTTATGACTAAAAAGCTCAGGGCATCATTTATAGTAGTATACGCCCCTGTAGAACCGACTGACGGAGATACTAGTGACTCAGATGAATTTTACTTACAGTTACAGGAGCAAATAGACAGGGTCCCAGGTAGAAATATGATGTTATTACTGGGAGATTTTAACGCCCAGGTTGGTAGACATAGGGATAGATGGTATCCTAGCCTAGGTAAGTTTGGTATAGGAAAAGAAAACAGTAATGGATGCAGACTTTTGCAATTTTGTAAGTATAACAATCTAGTTATAACCAATGCGGGGTTTGGTCATAAAATGGCTCATAAGTTAACATGGTATTCACGTGATGGTAAGACAGCAAACCTTATTGATTATGTTATAGTAAACCGAAGACTGGCAGGATCAATACAAGATACTAGGGTATGTAGGAGAGCTGTTATTGACGTTAAAAGTAAAGATCACCATCTAGTAGTGTCAAGGGTTAATTTAAAGCTAAAATATCGGAAGGGTAACTACCTCCCGGGAAGTTATGATGTTGGTAGACTCCAGGATGAGAATTTGAGGGAAACTTTCCAGGAACAGTTGAATACTAAACTTAAGAGTTTGAAATTTGATAATATGGAAAATGGTTGGAATAATTTTAGAAAAATAATTTGTGAAGTTGCTGAAGGTGTATTAGGGAAGAAAGCTAGAACTGCAGCTAAGAATATTAGTGAAAAAGCTTTATATTTAATAGAAAGGAGAAAGGACTTGTACAAGAATTATCTGAGTGATAGATCATATGAAAACAAAAGGAATGTAAAGAAAGTGGAGAAAGCATTAAAATATGAACTAAAGAGGTGTGAAGTGGAGGCCATGGATAAAATTGCCAAGGATCTGGAAGATGCAGATACACGGCAGAATCGTAAAATATTGTACTGGTATGTTAACAAATTGAGAGGGAGTAGTCAATCCGGACTTGGCCCAGTTAAAGATAGGAATGGGACCGCAATAGTAGGAACCCATTATTGAATACAGGGGGGCACCTCTGCTGCCATCTATAACCAGTCTAACTGTACAAGATAACGTGTCTCTTTCTAGGCCAATCAGGGACTTAGAATACTGACGGAAGTTCACAACATTACCAGATAAGAGCTGTCAATCACCGGATGGAATACTGTGCTAAACAAGGTGTCATCATCAGATAATGAAATTTCAACATTGGAATATTCTTATCAGAGAGTTGAAAATACAGACGGGACAAAATAACTGATTGAGACAATTTCTCCATGAGACAAGATAAATTTGAAAGTAGAAACGAAAATGGTAATGCATCTCAGGGAATGCTAACTCCTATTAAGAAATACATATTATTCTTTATTTGGGCGGTTCTCGACTGTATTCAGTATAATACACAAGTACCATTTGAACAGTGTTGTAAGGTCCCCTAACCCAACCCCCAAGGCCCCCTCCCCCCAACTTGTTTGCCCCCCCCCATTTTTTTAATACTTTTCTTTTGCGCGCTTGAGACACAAAAGGGTCCCCCTCCCCCCAACTTTTTAGCCCACCCCCCATGTTTTAACTTTTTTTGCGCGCTTGAGACACAGAAATTAACAAACAGAAAAGGTTTTTCAGCTAAAGCAGGGAACAAGTTTAAAACTTTTCCAACAACACACACACGACATGAGAAAAAACCTAGCAAAGGAAGCAAGAAACAACAGACTTTCACACAAGTAAAATCATGAACCAGCATAAGTAAAAATACCAAATCATAAGTTTCCAACAACACACACACAACATGAGAAGACACCTAGCAAGGGAAGCAAGAAACAACAGACTTTCACACAAGTAAAATCATGAACCAGCATAAGTAAAAATACCAAATCATAAGTTTCCAACAACACACACACACAACATGAGAAGAAACCTAGCAAGGGAAGCAAGAAACAACAGACATTCACACAAGGAAAATCATGAACCAGCATAAGTAAAAATACCAAATCATAAGTTTCCAGCAACACACACACGACATGAGAAAAAATTTAGCAAGGGAAGCAAGAAACAACAGACTTTCACACAAATAAAATCATGAACCAGCATAAGTAAAAATACCAAATCATAAGTTTCCAACAACACACACACAACATGAAAAGAAACCTAGTGAGCGAAGCAAGAAACAACAGACTTTCACACAAGTAAAATCATGAACCAGCATAAGTAAAAATACCAAATCATAAGTTTCCAACAACACACACACAGCGTGAGAAGAAACCTAGCAAGGGAAGCAAGAAACAATAGACTTTCACACAAGTAAAATCATGAACCAGCAAAAGTAAAAATACCAAATCATAAGTTTCCAACAACACACACACAACATGAGAAGAAACCTAGCAAGGGAAGCAAGAAACAACAGACTTTAACACAAGTAAAATTATGAACCAGCATAAGTAAAAATACCAAATCATAAGTTTCCAACAACACGCACGCAACATGAGAAGAAACCTAGCAAGGGAAGCAAGAAACAACAGACTTTCACACAAGTAAAATCATGAACCAGCATAAGTAAAAATACCGAATCATACGTTTCCAACAACACACACACAACATGAGAAGAAACCTAGCATGGGAAGCAAGAAACAACAGACTTTCACACAAGTAAAATCATGAACCAGAATAAGTAAAAATACCAAATCATAAGTTTCCAACAACACACACACAACATGAGAAGAAACCTAGCAAGGGAAGCAAGAAACAACGGACTTTCACACAAGTAAAATCATGAAACAGCATAAGTAAAAATACCAAATCATAAGTTTCCAACTACACACACACAACATGAGAAGAAACCTAGCAAGGGAAGCAAGAAACAACAGACTTCCACACAAGTTAAATCATGAACCAGCATAAGTAAAAATACCAAATCATAAGTTTCCAACAACACACACACACAACATGAGAAGAAACCTAGCAAGGGAAGCAAGAAACAAGACTTTCACACAAGTAAAATCATGAACCAGCATAAGTAAAAATACCAAATCATAAGTTTCCAATAACACACACACACAACATGAGAAGAAACCTAGCAAGGGAAG
Organism: Artemia sinica; assembly: GCA_027921565.1. Classification (NCBI taxonomy): domain Eukaryota; kingdom Metazoa; phylum Arthropoda; class Branchiopoda; order Anostraca; family Artemiidae; genus Artemia; species Artemia sinica. The sequence continues at coordinate 29,811,079 of CM051268.1, forward strand.
CAAGAAACAACAGACTTTCACACAAGTAAAATCATGAACCAGCATAAGTAAAAATACCAAATCATAAGTTTCCAGCAGCACACACACAACATGAGAAGAAACCTAGCAAGGGAAGCAAGAAACAACAGACTTTCACAAAAGTAAAATCAGGAACCAGCACAAGTAAAAATACCAGATCATAAGTTTCCAACAGCACACACACAACATGAGAAGAAACCTAGCAAGGGAAGCAAGAAACAATAGACTTTCACACAAGTAAAATCATGAACAAGCATAAGTAAAAATACCAAATCATAAGTTTCCAACAAAACACAAACAACCTGAGAAAAAACCTAGCAAGGGAAGCAAGAAACAACAGACTTTCACACAAGTAAAATCATGAACCAGCATAAGTAAAAATACCAAATCATAAGTTTCCAACAACACACACACAACATGAGAAGAAACCTAGCAAGGGAAGCAAGAAACAACAGACTTTCACACAAGTAAAATCATGAACCAGCATAAGTAAAAATACCGAATCATGCGTTTCCAACAACACACACACAACATGAGAAGAAACCTAGCAAGGGAAGCAAGAAAGTAAAGACTTTCACACAAGTAAAATCATGAACCAGAATAAGTAAAAATACCAAATCATAAGTTTCCAACAACACACACACAACATGAGAAGAAACCTAGCAAGGGAAGCAAGAAACAACAGACTTTCACACAAGTAAAATCATGAACCAGCATAAGTAAAAATACCAAATCATAAGTTTCCAACAACACACACACAACATGAGAAGAAACCTAGCAAGGGAAGCAAGAAACAAGAGACTTCCACACAAGTTAAATCATGAACCAGCATAAGTAAAAATACCAAATCATAAGTTTCCAACAAAACACACACACAACATGAGAAGAAACCTAGCAAGGGAAGCAAGAAACAACAGACTTTCACACAAGTAAAATCATGAACCAGCATAAGTAAAAATACCAAATCATAAGTTTCCAACAACACACACACAACATGAGAAGAAACCTAGCAAGGGAAGCAAGAAACAACAGACTTTCACACAAGTAAAATCATGAACCAGCATAAGTAAAAATACCAAATCATAAGTTTCCAACAACACACACACAACATGAGAAAAAACCTAGCAAGGGAAGCAGGAAACAGCAGACTTTCACAAAAGTAAAATCATGAAGCAGCATAAGTAAAAATACCAAATCATAAGTTTCCAATAACACACACACACAACATGAGAAGAAACCTAGCAAGGGAAGCAAGAAACAACAGACTTTCACACAAGTAAAATCATGAACCAGCATAAGTAAAAATACCAAATCATAAGTTTCCAACAACACACACACAACATGAGAATAAACCTAGCAAGGGAAGCAAGAAACATGAGACTTTCACACAAGTAAAATCATGAACCAGCATAAGTAAAAATACCTAATCATAAGTTTCCAACAACACACAAACAACATGAGAAGAAACCTAGCAAGGGAAGCAAGAAACAACAGACTTTCACACAAGTAAAATCATGAACCAGAATAAGTAAAAATACCAAATTATAAGTTTCCAGCAGCACACACACAACATGAGAAGAAACCTAGCAAGGGAAGCAAGAAACAACAGACTTTCACAAAAGTAAAATCATGAACCAGCACAAGTAAAAATACCAGATCATAAGTTTCCAACAGCACACACACAACATGAGAAGAAACCTAGCAAGGGAAGCAAGAAACAATAGACTTTCACACAAGTAAAATCATGAAAAAGCATAAGTAAAAATACCAAATCATAAGTTTCCAACAAAACACAAACAACATGAGAAGAAACCTAGCAAGGGAAGCAAGAAACAACAGACTTTCACACAAGTAAAATCATGAACCAGCATAAGTAAAAATACCAAATCATAAGTTTCCAACAACACACACACAACATGAGAAGAAACCTAGCAAGGAAAGCGAGAAACAACAGACTTTAACACAAGTAAAATTATGAACCAGCATAAGTAAAAATACCAAATCATAAGTTTCCAACAACACACACAACATGAGAAGAAACCTAGCAAGGGAAGCAAGAAACAACAGACTTTCACACAAGTAAAATCATGAACCAGCATAAGTAAAAATAGCAAATCATAAGTTTCTAACAACACATACACAACATGAGAAGAAACCTAGCAAGGGAAGCAAGAAACAACAGACTTTCACGCAAGTAAAATCATGAACCATCATAAGTTTCCAACAACACACACACAACATGAGAAGAAACATAGCAAGGGAAGCAAGAAACAACAGACTTTCACACAAGTAAAATCATGAACCAGCATACGTAAAAATACCAAATCCTAAGTTTCCAACAAGACACACACACACAACATGAGAAGAAACCTAGCAATGGAAGCAAGAAACAACAGACTTTCACACAAGTAAAATCATGAACCAGCATAAGTAAAAATACCAAATCATAAGTTTCCAACAACACACACACAACATGAGAAGAAACCTAGCAAGGGAAGCAAAAAACAACAGACTTTTACACAAGTAAAATCATGAACCAGCATAAGTAAAAATACCAAATCATAAGTTTCCAACAACACACACACAACATGAGAAGAAACCTAGCAAGGGAAGCAAGAAACAACAGACTTTCACACAAGTAAAATCATGAACCAGCATAAGTAAAAATACCAAATCATAAGTTTCCAACAAGACACACACAACATGAGAAGAGACCTAGCAAGGGAAGCAAGATACAACAGACATTCACACAAGTAAAATCATAACTTAAATCTCTACTTAAATACTACATTAATAGCTTCCAGGATGATAGGACTGTGTGGCACAGAATTTATCGGTTAGAAAAAATCATCTTGTGGTGTTATATTTGAATGCGCATTTTTATTATTGTCTATGGAACTCGAAGAAATTGACTGTTATCATTGGATAGTAAACTATAATATGTTTGAGTATGATAAAAGCTTATGGAGTGCTACATTGCGTCGTATAAACAGACTGGGATTATACGATAGAGTGATTACACCACATAATAAAAGTGGTCAGGAACTGAGAAATATTCAGGAGGAGGTCAGTGAAATTTGCAGCTTTTTCGGGGTTGAAGCACTATACATAAAGGGTAATGTACCTACAGATAAAGTTTTAATTCAAAAGTGTGACCCTAGGATTCCACTTTTCAATCTAGAAGAATTTAAGTGTTCCAAATTTGAAGGGACTTATCACCGTCCTGAAGACGAGGTTAGGTTCTTCGCGCAGTGGATACCTAAGGACATACCTGATTGCGATAAGTGCATAAGACACGGTAAAAACTATTCTATATCATGGGATCCTCGTTTCTGGATGTTTAACAGTGAACTTTAAGTACTATTTTTATGTAAATATGTGTTTTTTCAAAAAACCTTTTTAAATGTTTAAGCAATAAATATCTTTAAGCTTAACCCGTCTTTATTCTTTAGAATAGTTCTATTCATTCATTAAATTATGAAGAAATTGTAAGTAAGTAACAATCTCTTTCTTGAATTCACCTCTTGGATACACAATACGGAAATTTCATTCAAGAAATCATGAAAAAATTGTAAGTAAGTAACAAACTCTTTATTTAATTCACCTCTTGGATACACAATACGGAAATTTCATTCAAGAAATTATGAAAAAATTATAAGTAACAAACTCTTTCTTGAAGTCACCTCTTGGATACACGATACAAACATTTCATTCAAGAAATTATTAAAAAAATTGTACTTAAGTAACAATCTCTTTCTTGAATTCATCTCTTGGATAAACAATACGGAAATTTTATTCAACAAATTATGAAAAAATTGTAAGTAAGTAACAAACTCTTTATTGATTTCACCTCTTGGAGAAATTTTATTCAATAAATTATTGAATAAGAGTGGAGGGTCACTCTAAGTGAGCCTAAATTAACCAAACTTCTTGGATGTCTCTCTAACTATGACTGTGTGTCTGAGCGGGTGTGCTGCAATCTATAACCACTCTAACCTAAATTCAACACACAATTTTTTCATAATTTCTTAAACGAAATTTCTGTATTGTGCATCCAAGAGGCGAATTCAAGAAAGAGTTTGTTGCTTACTTACAATTTTTTCATAATTTCTTGAATGAAATTTCTGTATTGTGTATCCAAGAGGTGACCATTTCATTCAACAAACTATGAAAATCCAGAAACAAGGATCCCATGATATAGAATAGTTTTTACCGTGTCTTTTGCACTTATCACGATCAGGTATGTTCCTAGGTAACCACTGCGCGAAGAACCTAACTTCGTCTTTAGGACGGTGATAAGTCCCTTCAAATTTAGGACCCTTAAATTTTTCTAGATTGAAAAGTGGAATCCTAGGGTCACACTTTTGAATTAAGACTTTATCTGTAGGTACAATACCCTTTACGTAGTGCTTCAACCCCGAAAAAGCTGCAAATTTCACTGACTTCCTCCTGAACATTTCTCAGTTCCTGACCACTTTTATTGTGGTGTAATCACTCTATCGTAGAGTCCCAGTCTATTTATACGACGTAATGTAGTACTCCAAAAGCTTTTATCATACTCAAACATATTATAGTTCACTATCCAATGATAACAGTCAATTCCTTCGAGTTCCATAGACAATAATAAAAAAGCGCGTTCAAATATAACACCACAAGACGATTTTTCCAAACCGATAAATTCTGTGTCATACAGTCCTATCATCCTGGAAGCTATTAATGTAGTATTTAAGTAGAGAAGTACTTCATCAAAATTTTATACCTTTGCTCAAGGTTAATTGGACTTATGGCTAGGGGCATGAGTCCTAAAACCATCTGAATTCATTGTGGGGAGGAGCCATAAAACCCTTAGAATTCATTGCGGAGAGGAGTCATAAAACTTTCGGTATCTATTGCATGCAAATGAAGCGTGGAAATTATAATTTTTCATTATTTCTTGAACGAAATTTCTGTATTTTGTATCCAAGAGGTGAATTTAAGAAAGAGTTTGTTACTTACTTACAATTTTCTCATAATGACATATCCGACAATAGATGATGAAGAATTTATTCATTCTAATACATAGATTTTGTCAATGTTGTCCGACGTATCCGACAAATGATATCGATAAACAATGTTAATAAAGAATTTGTTCAATTTGATACTTAAATTTTGTCAGTGTTATCAAACGTATCTGTCAAAAGACATTGATAAAGAATTTATTCACTCTGATACTTAGATTTTCTCAATTTTATCAAGCATATCTGACAAAGGATGTTGATAAAGAATTTATTCACTCTGATACTTAGATTTTGTGAATGTTATCTGATGTATCCAACAAAAGAAGTTGATAAAGAATTTATTCACTATGATACTTAGATTTGGTCAGTGTTATAAAAAGTATCTGTCAAAAGACATTGATAAAGAATTTATTCACTCTGATGCTTAGATTTTCCCAATTTTACCAATCCTATCTGACAAAAGACGATGATATAGAATTTATTCACTCTGATACTATCAAACGTATCTGTCAAATGATATTGATAAAGCATTTATTTATTCTGATGCTTAGATTTTCTCAATTTTATCCGTTATATCCGATAAAGATGCTGATAGAAAAAAATTATTCACTCTGATACTTAGATTTTGTCAATGTTATCCCATGTATCTGAAAATAGATGTTGATACAGAATTTAATCACTCTGACACTTAGGTTTTGATAATGTTAACTGAAATTTCCGGCAAAGGATGTTGATAAAGAATCTATTCGCTCTGATACTTATATTTTATCAATTTTATCCCGAGGGAGCCGACAAAGGATGTTGATAAAGAAATTATTCATTCTAATACATAGATTTTGTCAATTCGACAAAAGATATTGATAAAGAATTTATTCATTCTAATACATAGATTTTGTCAACTTTATCCGACATATCCGATAAATGATATCGATAAAGAATGTTAATAAAGAATTTGTTCACTCTGATACTTAAATTTTATCAGTGTTATCAAAAGTATCTGTCAAAAGACATTGATAAAGAATGTATTCACTCTAATACTTAGATTTTCTCAATTTTATCAGGCATATCTTACAAAGGACGATGATAAGGAATTTACTCACTCTGATACTTAGATTTCGTGAATGTTATCTGATGTATCCGACAAAAGAAGTTGATAAGCATTTATTCACTATGATACTTAGATTTGGTCATTGTTATCAAACGTATCTGTCAAAAGACATTGATAAAGAATGTATTCACTCTAATACTTAGATTTTCTCAATTTTATCAGGCATATCTTACAAAAGACGATGATAAAGAATTTATTCACTCTGATACTTAGATTTTGTGAATGTTATCTGATGTATCAGACAAAAGGAAGTTGATAAAGAATTTATTCACTATAATACATAGATTTTGACAATGTTATCCAACGTGTCCCACAAAGGATGTTGATAAAGAATTTATTCAATCTGATACTTAGATTTAGTGAATTTTATCCGATGTATCTGACAAAGATGTTGATAAAAAAAAAATATTCACTCTGATACTTAGATTTTGTCAATGTTATCCCATGTATCTGACAATAGATGTTGATACAGAATTTTATCGCCCTGACACTTAGGTTTTGATAATGTTAACCGAGATGTCCGGCAATGAATGTTGATAAAGAATTTATTCGCTCTGATTTAGATTTTTATCAATTTTATCCTGACCTAACCTACAAAAGGTGTTGATAAAGAATTTATTCATTCTGATACTTAGATTTTCTCCATGTTAACCTATTACCCGACATATGATGTATGCAAATTCGTTTTCTTATATCTCCGATGTTTTAATAGACATTCTAAACGTTTGACATGCTAGCATACTCTAAAAATAATGAACACATAACAATGTAATGCATAATATATTTTTAATGAAATAATGAAATGTAGAATATTAATACAAAAATATATTGTTATACATTATTAATATCAATGAACAACTTTGGACATTTTGAATCTGTTCCATAAAATAGTTCACCATGTTCTCTCTTGATATTGTACCTATTGTCTTCTCTTATTTCGTAATCAGTAGAATAATCATTATCCCATTTTGAGTCATACACAATTTTTACTGGTGCGTCATCGACAGGTTCAATATGCGTTTCGTCTTTGGTATTATTTGGTTAATTTAGTGTTTGATCAATGCTAGTAATAATGTTCACTTGTGCTTTGTTTTTCATCGATTCATCTTTATATTCCTTAGTAATATTTTCTACCAATGCCCTTTTTATTTTTCCGGCAATTTCACTGTCTATTACAACCTTATTTTTACACAGGTAACAGTTTCGGCACGTAGACAAGATATGGTTTATGATACTATCAGAAGCGTAGGCCTTTCTTTTCCTCTTTCCTTTCATTTGAATGCTAATACCCGAAAGCTGACGATAGGGTTTAACACTGGGTAACATGTTACCACAAGCACTAGCAAGAAGATGCCCCTCTTCATCAACTATTATTTTTATGTTGGCATTCTCTTTGAGTGCAATCATCTCCGGAGATCTCAATCTTGCATATCCACCATCATAAGAGTTGAATTTTTTTGGTACTCCAAAGAAATTTAATTCCTTACTGTCATGACAATGCACGGATACGTTTCCGATAGTGCTACCACTTGTACTTGTTTCATAGTGTAAATACTTCTCCTTGTCAGCATTCAATGCTACAATAACACGATCATGTGAACACACTTTTTAAAATGCTTCATCTTCACTTGTTAAAGATATGAGTTATGTGTTTATCCTTCCACTGCGTAAAAGTTACTGATTTAGCACATGCAATAAACTAGGTAGTGTCTATAACCCGCCATAGAGTACCAGTGGGAGAGCCGCGTCGTGTCTATGAGCAAGCATAGAGTACGATTGGTAGAGCCGCAAGCATATTTCATGTCATTTTAAGATACGTAAAAAAAGAGTTGAATAATTTTTAAGTTCAAAAAATTCAGTCCAAAAAAAGTGCTACTACAAACAATATTTTTGAATAGTAAAAGTCATGACTAAAATTTCTATATCATTCTCATTTTGAATTTGGAAAATATTAAATGTGAATTTTTTATGTTTTAAGTGTGTTTCATGTCATTCTAAGACATTTAAAAAAAAGTTGAAAAAACACTATGTTAAAAAAAATAAAAAAAAAGTTCAAAAAACTTCAAAAAAAGTATAAAAAATGGGGGGAGGGGGCCCAAAAAGTTGGAGGGAGGGGGCCTTTGGAGATGGGGGACAGGAGACCTTTGGAGGTTGAGGTCCTTGGTGGTTAGGGTCATTGATGGTTGCGATCCTTGATGCTTTTAACCTATAATCATCATCTCACTAGTTGATTTCTAAGGATTTCTAAGGATTGTTCTGAATTTCTTTATTAAAATTCTTTTCTTGCCATCTACATCTCTATTAGTATCAACTTTTTAGTATACTAAAATGTTAGAGCATATTTTATATTGACAACACTATTCAAATGGTACTTGTGTATTATACACAACACATCCGAAAAGTAAAGCTAGGGCAAGTCACAAGGTCATCTTGTTATCGTTAACCATTTCCATATATTGATGCTATTGATGCTATTCCAAATTTATAATAAATTGTCTATGAGTTAGCAACCCCTTCGGGCTTACCTTAACTGGTAAGCAGTTTAACCCTTTTTACCGCCTTCATACAATCCAATTAAAAATGTTATCGAGCTCTGTTTCACCCCTATTATTCAATCACCAATTAAGATCATTCATAGAAGAGTTATGCCAATGGAATACCTTTTTTCACAAATTGGGTTAGTTATCTTAACTGGTAAGCAGTTTAACCCTTTTTTACCACCTTCATACAATCCAATTAAAAATGTTACCGAGCTCTGTTTCACCCCTATTATTCAATCACCAATTAAGATCATTCATAGCAGAGTTATGCCAATGGAATACCTTTTTTCGCAAATTGAGTTAGTTTACGCAATGATACAACTTTTTATCATTATTAGATACTGCTAATAATGTAAACGACACCGGACGAAAAGCAGTTTAACCCTTTTTTACCACATTCATAAAATCCAATTAAAAATGTTACCGAGCTCTGTTTCACCCCTATTATTCAATCACCAATTAAGATCATTCATATCAGAGTTATGCCAATGGAATACCTTTTTTTGCAAATTGGGTTAGTTTACACAATGATACAACTTTTTATCATTATTAGATACAGCTAATAATGTAAACGACACTGGACGAAAAGCAGTTTAACTCCGGGCCAAAACTAGTATTTTTACAAAGAGATCACCTTTGAATACGTAATATGAAGATCTCTAGTTTTGGCTATTAAACCTACAAAAACATGTCTGACAAGTCTTGTACCCTCTGTAGTAATAGCCAGTGGTAAGGCATATCATGCATGTTAGAACTGTATCTTATACATGGATATATTGAGTACCGTTAGTAGAAACATCTCTGATTGGCCCAGAAAATAGGTGTTGCCTCGGAAACCTGTCTGGTAAGGCATGTACCGTCAGTAGTAATAGCCCGTGTTAAGGCATATTACGCAATCACTCGTCGAATATATAGGAGCCTGCCCGTGGTAAGGCATATTACGCAATCACTCGTCGGATCGCGTACATGCTTACTACTCATATAGTTTTTTTTTTATAGAAAGCGTTGTCGTAGAAAATTCAAAAAGGAATCATTCCATTGGAAATTGAAACTGCTGGTGCCCTTTTTAATAGTCAAAAGTGTTTGGAAGGCAAATAGCCCCCGTCTCACACCCACCATTTTCTCAAACATATCCAATCAAAACTTTGAGATAACCATTTTGTTCAACGTAGTTGAAGGGTCCAGAAATTATGTCTTTGAGGATGACAACCCCCTCACAGCCCTCAGGGCAAGGGTTGTAAGTTATGCCCTGGGGCATATAAGGTTTTTATCGAAAGCGTTGTCGTATAAAATTCAAAAAGGGCTCATTCAATTGTAAATTGAAAGGCAGAGTGCCCTTTATAATTGTCGGAAGTGATTAGAGGGCAACTAACCACCCTCTCACGCCCACCATTTCCCCAAACACATCCAATCAAAATTTTGAGATAGCAATTTTCTTCAACGTAGTTGAAAGTTCTAGAAATTCTGTCCTTGAGGATGACACCCCCCCCCCAAAAAAAAAAACCTCAGGGCAAGGGTTGTAAGTTATGCCCTGGGGGCATATAAGGTTTTTACTGAAAGCATTGTCGTAGAAACTTCAAAAGGGCTCATTCGAGAATTGTCTTCTAAGAAATGTCCTTTACCCCAAGGAAACATCCTCCACGGAAAGATTTTCCCACGTAACCCCCTCCTCCAACCCCCCCCCCCCCACAGAAAAAAAAATCCTTCCTGAAAACGTCTATATACTTCCCAATAACCAATACTATCATAGGCAGCGCAATCGCGCTGCCTAAGTAAAGAATGATGCTGGCACAATGTATTATTTTTTTTTCATACCAGAGCACTTCGTATCGAAGGAGTTGTCGTAGAAACTTTTAAAAGGGCTCAATCGATTGGAAATTGTGCCCTTTTTAATAGAGTGGCTTGTGCCCTTTTTAGTAGTCGAAAGTGATTGGAAGGCAGTTAACATCCCTTCCAAGCTCACCATTTCCCCAAACACATCCAATCCAAATTTTTGAGACAGCCATTTTGTTCAGCGTAGTTGATTTCCAAAGAGAAATTATGTTTTTGAGGAGGACACTCCCCCACAGCCCTCAGGGCAAGGGTTGTAAGTTATGCCTTGGAGGCATATAAGATTTTTATAGAAAGCGTTGTTGTAGAAACTTCCAAAAAAGGCTCATTCGATTGGAAATTCAAAAGGCTAGTACCCTCTTTAATAGTCGAAACTCATTGGAGGGCAACTAACCCCCCTCTGACGCCCACCTTTTCCCCACACACATCCAATCAAAATTTTGAGATAGCCATTTTGTTAAACGTAGTTGAAAGTTCTGGAAATTAGGTCTTTGAGGATGAACCCCCCCAAAGCCCTCAGGGCAAGGGTTGTAAGTTATGCCCTGGGGGCGTATAAGTTTTTTTATAGAAAGCGATGCCTTAGAAACTTCAAAAAGGGCTCATTTGACTGGAAATTGAAATGGCTAGTGCCTTTTTTAATAGTCAAAAGTGATTGGATGGCAACTAACACCCCTTTCACGCCCACCATTTATCCAAACACATCCAATCCAAATTTTGAGATAACCATTTTGTTCAAAGTAGTTGAAAGGTCCGAAAATTATATCTTTGAGGATGACACTCCCCCCACAGCCCTTAGGGTAAGGGTTGTAAGTTATGCCCTGGGGGCATATAAGGTTTTTATTGAAAGCTTTGTCGCAGAAACTTGAAAAAGGGCTCATTCAATTGGAAATTCAAAGGGCTAGTGTCCTTTTTAATAGTCGAAAGTGATTTGAGGGCAACTAACCCCCTCTCACGCCCACCTTTTCCCCAAACATATCTAATTAAAATTTTAGATAGCTATTTTGTTCAACGTAGTTAAAAGTTTTAGAAATTAGGTCTTTGACGATGATAACCCCCTCAGGGCCCTTGGGACAAAGGTTTTAAGTTATGCCCTGGGGGCATATAAGGTTTTTATAGATAGTGATGTTGTAGAAACTTCAAAAAGGGCGCATTCGATTGGAAATTAGAAAGGCTTGTGCCCTCTTTAATAGTCGAAAGTGATTGGAGGATAACTAACACCCCTCTCACACCCACCATTTCCCCAAACATATCCAATCATGATTTTGAGCCATTTTGTTCGACATAGTTAAAAAGTCCGGAAATTAAGTTTTTGAGGAGGACACTCCCCTCACAGCCCTCAGGGAAAGGGTTGTAAGTTATGTCCTAGGGGCATATAGGTTTTTTTTTATAGAAAGAGTTGTCGTAGAAAATTCAAAAAGGAATCATTCGATTGGAAATTGAAACCGCTAGTGCCCTTTTTAATAGTCAAAAGTGATTGGAAAGCAAATAACCCCCCTCTCACGCCCACCATTTCCCCAAACACATCCAATCAAAATTTTGAAATAACCATTTTGTTACACGTAGTTGAAAGGTCCAGAAATTATGTCTTTGAGGATGACAACCCCCTCACAGCCCTCAGGGCAAGGGTTGTAAGTTATGCCCTGGGGCATATCAGGTTTTTATAGAAAGCGTTGTCATAGAAAATTCAAAAAGGGCTCATTCAATTGGAAATTGAAAGGGATAATGCCCTTTTTAATTGTCAGAAGTGATTGGAGTGCAACTAACCACCCTCTCACGCCCACCATTTCCCCAAACACATCCAATCAAAATTTTGAGATAGCAATTTTCTTCAACGTAGTTGAAAGTTCTAGGAATTAGGTCTTTGAGGATGACAACCCCCCCTCCCCAAGCCCTCAGGGCAAGGGTTGTAAGTTATGCCCTTGGGGCATATAAGGTTTTTATTGAAAGCATTGTCGTAGAAACTTCAAAAGGGCTCATTCGATTGAAAATTGAAAGGGCTAGTGCCTTTTTTAATAGTTCAAGTGATTGGAGAGCAACTGACGCCCCCCTCATGCCCATCATTTCCCCAAACACATCCAATCAAAATTTTGAGATAGCCATTTTGTTTAACGTAGTTGAAAGTTCTAGAAATTAGGTCTTTGAGAATGACAACCCCTCACAAACCTCAGGGCAAGGGTTGTAATTTATGCCCTGGGGGCATATAAGGTGTTTATAGAAAGCGTTGTCATAGAAACTCAAAAAGGGCTAATTCGATTGGAAATTGAAAGGGCTAGTGCCCTTTTTAATAGTCGAAAGTGATTAGAAGGCTTGACATTTTTATAGTAAAGATCGATGTGGGTACAATTTATTATTATCATTTTTTTTTTTTTTTTTTTAGACCAGGGCACTTCGTATCGAAGGAGTTGTCGTAGGAACTTCGAGAAGGGCTCATTCGATTGAAAATAGAAAGGACTATTGCCCTTTTTAATAGTCGAAAGTAATTGGAGGACAACTACTCCCCTTCCCACGCCCACCCTCCCTTGCCCATTATGCTTAAAAACTAAATGTTGCCGAACCCTTTCGCACCTGACGTGACCTTTATGTCACGCAACTTTAGGAATTTTTCTTTTTTTTCTACTAAAGACATCTAGTCAAATTTCGTATCATTAAATTTGCTGTTTCAAGAGCTGCAAGATGGTGGGTCGCCCGATGGTGGCTGACCATCCTAGGGGCTATCAGACTCATTCTTGCCGTAAAGCATACAGTAAAACTGAAATAGTCAAATAACCTTGTTTATTTCGCCTATGGTGAGCTCGTAACTTGAGGTAAAGGATTGTGTAATAGCTCGTTAGAATTCCCATTGTCTGTAGAACATTTTGATGTAAATTTCAAATTGTTTTGTTTTCTCAGTGGACTCCAAAAAGCATAAAAACAGCTGTGACAGATATGTCACGTCAGCATCTGCTGATTTCTGACCCGTGACATACATGTCACGTCAGCGAGTGCCGTTTTTTCATCCGTGACATTTATGACCCATCAGCAGGTATTGTTTAGCTACTAGTGGTTAAATATGGTTTTCTTGTTTATTGCTAATCTTGTTAATGTTAATCTTGTTAATCTTGTTAACCCTACAGGTTTTCTTGGGCCTGGATACAATAACCTGGACATCAAATCTCTTGTTTCAGGTTGCCATGACGAAACGAATGAACCTTACAGACTCACAAATCTTGGCATACCTTGACGAGGATATATCTGAAGATAATGGAGGGGACACTGACGTTGACGAGCAATACGACCAAGCAGACAGGGGTCCTGAGCTATTTGCGGAAGACCCTCTCGAAAATCGTTCCTTTCTCAACAGTTACGTAGAGCTGCAACCCTTGCGTATCAACAATTTCGCTGACATCGACACGTCTGATGTTGTCGTCTCTGACGTATATTTAGCAGGAACATCAAGCTCTTGTGTTCCTGACAGCAGTTTCGAAATGGCTGGAGATATCCTTGATTCAGTTCCGCCAGAAGTCACTGCTTTACAGGACCAGGGTCTTCTCAACGAAGTTAGTATTGATCCTCCTGTAGGAGATCTTCTAGACGATGCTGATGCGGAGACTTCGTCGTCAAATGACAGTGATATTGGTGATACTAAATCCGATTCGGACGAACCGCTATCGAACTTGCTGTGGACTAGAACGAAATGCAAGACAAAAGTGAGTGACTTCTCGGAGCCAACTGGAGTTAACCTCGATTTCTTTCAAGATTGCGAGACCTGTTCAGACTACTTTGTCGAGATACTTGGGGATGAATTCCTTGACCTTGTGGTTTTTCAGTCAAGCCTATACGCAACGCAGCATGGGAAAACCCTGAGGCTGACAAAAGAAGAGCTCCTGACGTTCATCGCCATCAACCTTTTCATGGGCTATCATCAGCTTCCATCGATTCGATCTTACTGGCAGTGCGATCCTGATCTTCATGTCGCCTTCGTTGCTACAGCAATGCCTCGCGATCGTTTCCTGCAAATCCTCAGATTCTTGCATTGTAGTGATAATACCAAGCGTCTTAAGGACTGCCAAGACAAACTGTACAAGCTTCGAGAAGTAATAGAACTGCTAAATATGCAGTTCAGCAAAGCAAACCATGGGACTCGCGAGCAAAGCATCGATGAATCAATGATCCTCTTCAAAGGGAGGTCATCATTAAAGCAGTACAATCCTCAAAAGCCTATCAAGAGAGGATATAAAATATGGTGTATAGGAAGCAGCACTGGTTTCATCCATCCATTTGAGGTATATCAAGGCAGCAAGGTCGACGCAGACCAAACATTTGCGCGATTTGGTTTAGGAGGCAGAGTGGTTTGTGAAATGACAGCTAGCCTCAAAGGGAAAGGCTATATTGTTATGTTTGACAACTTCTTTACTTCGTTGCCACTTTTGGAGTACCTCTACACCGAAACGATACAAGCGTGCGGAACGATACGAGGAAACAGAAAAGGC